>JAMQGT020010930.1:0-107299 GCA_024447675.2 Pterophyllum scalare | reverse complement strand
GTGTTGTGCCTGTACTTCGTTCAGTTACGTATTGCTGACATGCTTGTGAAAACGTAAAAGTCAGGTGCAGAACGCTCGGACATTGACCTCCTTTAAAAATGACATCAATCACTCAAACTGATTATGCTGGGCTCATGTGAAAACAGCTATCAAGACATATAACTGGGAAAAAATAGATGTCTTCTAAAGAAACAGGATTACTGGGCTCCAGGACTCTATACTGCTGTTAACCATAAAGAAAATTCTGACTTCAATGATCAGTTTGGAAGAAGAATTACATTTACTTTAATAAGACTACACAACTCACACATAGTTAAATTACTTTGTCGGCAAGGTTGTCTGAAAGGGTGATTTGAGGGATAGGATTTTACTCTAAGAATGGCTGCCAAATTTATGATCACAAAAAACTCCCATCAATCTCAAATTCACTGTACGGAATGTCTCTATAAGGCACAAAACAGAATATTACCAGCATCTTACCAGCATGGACCCCCTTACCCCTCCTCCTCTGTCCTCTTCCCCTCTTTTACCTCCATCTGATCACTGTTCAGACTCCTGATGTTGGCTAATCTGACACAGCCATAGATTTCCCTGTCTGATCTTGAAAGAATGCATTTTCCATTACAGTATCTACAGCACATTTATCTAAGGTCTATTGCTGTCTGATGGACCATTTACTGTAAAAAAAAAAGAAAGAAAGAAAGAAAGAATACAGATAGTAGCAGAAAACAGATATCAAGCAAGATGCTTCTCGGTAATAATCAAGGGTAAAGTGAGGGCTATTTTCTCTCTATCTGCAGGGTCCGATAAATGATAGGAACACATTAGAGCAAAGAACAGATAGTGTAAGGCTCCTTTTTACTGTATGTGTTGGTTATTGACAGTAAAAATTACAGTAAGGTATTGGAGCATATTAAGATTCCCAGAACCCTCCACCCATATACACTTATCCACACACACCCAAGCACATCTTTTGCTTCTATTTTGATGTCCTTAATTTTTTATGGGAACTGGAAAAAAAAACAACTTTATTCTTCTTCCATTTTTAATTAAATAGCAGTTGGCAATCCAAAAACTGTGTCTGGTAAGCAGTGTGGCTGAGCGATAATTCTCTAATTATACACTTTTTCACCAAAATTACTCTATTTGATGCCACCAGAAAACAGAGCTAGTAAAGGACATTTATTTTAAGGCTATGGTTAGTGGGACTGTTGAATAGCAAACAATACCAATTTATATTATGCTCAGATAAAGTCTTTTACATTTTTCTTTAGGACATATCTCTTCCTGTACTGTTCATCTTGCACAGTGGTGAGACAACAGTTTTTGGCTGTTTGACATTTTCAATTTATTTAAAATTTGCACAAAAAAAGAAGAAATTCCTCGCCATTTAAGTGAATTAGAGTGCTAAAGTGAACTAATTAATAACAAACCAAAATATCCTCATCACAAAATCATAGGAAATTTTTTCTTTTTCCAAACAATGCAATCCTCAGAGCCAACACATGTACACTCTTTGAGCTAGAGGCATTTGATTGAGAGAAATGCCATCTAAATATCCAACTTATGATGCAAGGAGTTTAGGAAAAGAGCATAAACAAAATCCTTTTTTCATCTCACTCCCCTGACCACATTTTTAAGATGAGGAAAACAAAAAGCAGCAACTTCTCAGGACTGTCATGTTTTGTTGTTTTTGTTTTTTTAATCATGTCGATACAACTTGTGGTTCCGAATTTATGAGCTTTTTCTGAAGAGTAGTGCTGAGTGAAAATTTACACACTCTCTGATCACAAAGACATATATTATTGCCATAGTAACAAACTGCTGAGGTGCAAGCAACTGATAACTGATGAACTGATTCATTTATATATTATATTATCATCTGACCCTCGTCTCCATCCCAAATAAATAATCTGCACACATTTTCAACCTATCTGAAATTATTTAGCCTTCTGTCAGTGTCCCTGACTGTTTTGAATCAGTCACCTAAACTCAACCACGATATTGGGTAAACCTGTAGTCGAACATTATCAGGCGCACCTGTGGCCTGCGGCCTAGTAACAGTCTGACCGCAAGTTCTCCAGAAGCTGCATGGTCTGGTTCACACAGCAGTGTTGTATAGCCCTTAGACAGTATTTAAAAAAGATGTAGGTGATGTGCTTCTGTATCACACTTAAATCACTATCAGATGCAGATGAGTTTGTGTACATAGCTGTTGCCTTCAAAACTTCCCATACCAGCTCATTTCCACTCCGAGCTCATCATATTATTGACACTGACACTAAGAATTTTCTTCTTGTCATATTTGAATGCAAAGGGGAACTCCTTTAGCAAATTATCCAAGGCACCAGTTGCACCTCTGCCATCGTGTCCCAACATGTAAAGCACAGAACCAGTAGACTATTTTGCCCCATGAACAAGGATGACACCCAACACAAATCAGGTAACAGTGAAATGCTGAATGCTTGCATAGAATAATAGAGAAACCAGACAGGCTCATCAAAACACTGCTCTTGAGCATCAAAAACAGGGTATTTCAGTCTGAACATATAATATGACATACATTTTAAAGGAATTTCCAACAAGTTTTTGTTTGCTAATTATGGCCACACAGTTTGGATATAAGGCCAATAAGAGGGAAAAAATGTTTTAATTATCTGTATTAGTTTGGACATGGCTTCAGTTCAAAACTATACTGACTCCCACAAGACTTGTTCAAAGCTCATCCATCAAGACATTAAGAACAAATGGGTGACCGGTCAGAAGAGGTCCCACATTGCTCTTACACAAAACAACCAGCGACTGGTACTTTACCCCCTCCTGACATCCCACAAGCTCAAACACGCCTCTCCCTTCACCTACCCCCCCCCAGTCTGCGGACCTGCCCTCACCCCACTCTGTCCTTCTATTCAAAGACTATTGTGCCCTCCTTTTCAGTCATCCTCATATCACCCATAACAAATGAGCCCAGTATTTTCTTCTTTCCCCTCCTCTTCCTCCCCCTTCTTTCTTTTATTTTTTTCTTCTTTCTCTCCCTCTCTCTCTTTCTCTCCTTCACTCAGTGCCGATGAAAGGCAGGCATTGAGCCGGCAGTGGCATTCCAAAACCTCAGGCCTCGGCTCCACTGTGTCTGGCTATTCAACACTGCTGGGAGCCATTAGTTTAAGTAAGGCCTGACCCGCCTACTCACCCACGGAAAACCATCAGATCTCCTATTACACTCCACGCACGGAGGGGAGACACAAAGCTGCTCTTTGGGTGCAATGAGTGTGTTTAAGTGTGCAAAACAAGATGGAGACAAACAGAAATGAGTAAGTGTAAGAAGTGGGAGATGCATGCACAAGTGTCTGTTTATGAGTGAAACGGAAAGTGAGTGAGAAAGTGTTTGTGTGCTGGTATGAGGGAGAGTGAGAGAGTGGCTGCATGTGTGCTTAAAATTTATGAGCAGCGGGTCACACGCTCGCTTGGCTGCATCTTCCTAAAGTTTCCACACAGCGAAGCCAAGTGCATAGCCAGACGCCAAACCCTTCTCACCAGTAACTCCGCTTAAACGATATTCAACAACCACACGCATTTCGAAGTCTCTCCAGCCTCTCTCTTGTTTAACTTATGTATCAGATACACAGTCAGGGATAGCCATCTATGGCGCTTACAGTTAAATCCTTAAATGCAGCAATTTTGCTAATTGGAAAATGATACCACAGATCACAACTTGCTCTATGTCGCCAGCCTCACCCAATTGTCGGCACATAAACATGAATAGCTCTCATAAACAACTCCATGTTTGGGAGACGTTTTGTGTTAAAAGTGTGCGTGCTTGCTAAAACTCGGACAAGCCCACACACAGATGTAACATATACAGTGAGTAACCATGTTCTGGGCATTCCTTTCAGGACAGCAGGATATACTTTAGTGGCAGTTTTGTTTAAAGCTGGCAGCAAAAAAAAAAAAAAACCATTAAATTTTTTTTATTTTTTTTTATGGTCCACATCTGAAATTTAACATTTACATCATCTATAAGTATTTCTTTGTGAAGGATGTCACTTTGAGAGGACAAAACTGAACCTCCAAAACCATCCATCCTCACCGCTCATACCCTGTGTTTAGATGTTAAAGAATTTTAAACAATAAATTAGCAAATTATTTGATAAACAATACAGAACTAGTGGGTTAATAAGTTATTGTGTGTTAAATGAATGTCAAAAGTGAACCACACTGCTATCTTTGGCAGTAGAGTGGTTCACATCTTGCAATTACAGACAGAAATTTTAGTCATAACAGATTATTTCCCTCAGATGGATTAAAAAGACCGAAGGTTTAGATTTACTAAGCTGTGCTTCTTCTCTCCATTTGGTTGTACTCGTTTAGGGAAAATTATAAATAGCATGAATATCACTTTCTGTTTTCAATATAACAATAAAATGACTTGCACACTATGCCAAAAGTCATAACAAGTCTCAAACATGACAGTGCTGTCACACTTGAGTTGATTCCATTAAATGCACTCTGCCTGTGCAAAGCAGAAAAGTCGGATTTTCTGTGAGGTATATGAGTACAACAATACCTATGATTTAATGTTACTTTGGACTGTTTTTCTGCCTGATGTGT
The DNA here is from genome assembly GCA_024447675.2 of Pterophyllum scalare. Lineage (NCBI taxonomy): Eukaryota > Metazoa > Chordata > Actinopteri > Cichliformes > Cichlidae > Pterophyllum > Pterophyllum scalare. The sequence continues at coordinate 102,691 of JAMQGT020010930.1, read as the reverse complement.
GACGTTCCCTGCAACCAGCGGGTCATTCTCTATGAACCTTATACGTCTCTTTCTCTCCCTGAGGCTGCAGGAGCAGCTGTGTTGTTCTCTTCCCTGGCGATGGCCACACCTGCGATCTGCAGGTGGTTCATCTGGCAGTGGAGCCGGGAACACCTGGCCAGGCTGAGATAGCGCCTCCAGGCTTTACTTTCAATGTGTGTTTGTGTCTGTGCGTAATAGTGTTTGGGATTTCTGAAGGGCTCAATTAAAGCTGAGGGAAGATAACGGCTGGCTTTGCTAACACACCCACGCGCACATTCAGGGGCATGTGTTGGCATTTCCCAAGGTTAAGCCTCGGGGGATGTTTGGACTTGTCAGTGTTGCAATATCATCTTCACATGTGTCTGCTTTAGACTCATAGAGTGATGGGGGTATTTGCAGTTTTACTTGTTCTGATTCTATTTCATTTCAAGATGCAACAAACAAAGAGAAACCTCCTCCTGATTTCCCAAGTGTATTGTGAGCTAAGTCCCCTAAATATCTATGTGAACAACAGGCTGACTGTGGCATCACCTGCTTTGCATACTCACTGCGGGTATGACATCTTGCTACAGTACCCTGCTGGGACAAACAAGCAAAGACAACAAGCAGAGACACCAGCTGAGGACAAGATAATAAACAACTGCACCTTGAACATGGTCAACACTGAGAGCAAGAACAGGCAGTCTACAGTGCAAGTTTATGTATGTGTGTGTGTGTGTGTCTGCACAGAAAGAGAACCAGTCCTCTTCTCTGACAACACAAAGCCTAGCAGGAGTGAAATCAGAGTAGGGATGGATGAGGTGAACTCGACAAAATTCATAAAATTCACAACGGACAAGAAGGAAAAGAGCTTAAGAGTTGAATCACACATTCAGTGTTGCATTCACTGCATGTGTGTTTGTGTGTCAGATATGAGGAGTTCCAGGCCAAGGCTTTACATCATCTTCGTTCAAGTATTTGTCATGGGAAGAAGTGATATACTGGGTCAGAGACAAGCTGTGCTTGTTGCACATGCTTATCATAAACACTACACATGTTACAGCTGACAATTAAAGATTATTTTGATCTATTATTTCAATATAAAGAAAACAAAACAAGAATGAAGGAACATCTTGTGAAATAATTTATTTACATTAAAAAAGTCTTTCAGAAGTGACAAATTCAACAAGGAAAAAGGAGATTGGTTTTAAAAGGTGCAATATTGCTTTTTCATCTTGTCAGACCATGCACTGAGATTTCTCACATGAGTCTTCAAAAATAACTCATACACAGCTGGATGTCAGCTTTCTTCTGGTCAGTGTCAACCCAGCTGCAGCTGGACTCGGCACAGCAGACGAGACATATGAGTGGGGATGGAACGAGGCAAGAATGGCAAATAAATAGAGGCAAATGTATGCGAGGGGACAGAAACATAGGGTGGGAATGGAGGGAACAAAGTAGAGGGAACAAAGAAAGGATGGATGGAGGGAGAGAGAAACATGAGACAGAAACAGGAGGTGAGAAAGAAGAGCCCAAGTAACCCTGGAAGGCGTGGAGAAAAGGGTAACCAGTGCTAACTCCTCTTTGTCTGAGCCAAGTGGGAAATGATGGAAGGGGGTGAAAGGCATGAGAAGTGGGAACAGAGAGACAGGCATTAAAAAAGCATAATGTGGTAATACGTTTCTTACACTTGCTCACCCCCCCCCCCCCACACACACACATACACACATTTGCCAAATCACTGAAGTGACTGGAGACTTTTGTTCCCACCCAATGTCCCTCCACTTAAAATGAACAAATGAATGTCTGCACACAACCATAGGACTTGCATTGCTCCCTCCCAAAGGATAAAGGATAGGGTTTTTTTCTTCTTTTTTTTCATTTTAATTTAAACGAAAGACTGTTAACAGATGAACATACAAAAGAAGCTTTAGTCCCTTTTGGTCGAATCTTTCAAAAGCCATGTGACAAATATGCAAAACCACTTTCAAATCCTGCAAGCCACCTTTTTGGAATAGTCAAATGTGTCAAAGCGATGTTTACGCTACCAGTGACACCTGAGTACAGAGGTCATGGCGGTGGCTGGCAGTATAACAAAATGACAGTATTAACACCACTTAGGAGCCAAGCTGAGACCTGCAATCAAGAGTGAAAGGCACAGCTGGGTTATCTTTCAAAGATGGAGAAGTGATGGTTTGTTAAAAGAGTACACGAGCACGGACACTCCAATATCCCCCATCTCCCTTATGCCTGGTATTTCTGAGGATTGTTATTGCCGGGTGATCCTCAGTGTAAGATCACATCTGGATCCTATCCTCTCAGCCGCTCTGTGCAGTACCGCACAGCAACAAGAAACAGCTGTGCAAAACTGGCTTCAATTAGCCTCACATTCTCCCTGACAGTTAATCCCTTTCTACTCTCATTCTCTCACTGTTTTGTTCCTTTAACTGTTAGGTCACTTCTGTCTTTCTCTCTCTCTCTTTTTTTTAAAGCTTTGCTTCAGGTTGCCACACTGTCTGAAGTAATAGACCGGGTATCACAGAGGGTTGAATTGGAAACAGACAATGGGACAGAAAGCTCAGAGGTCTCACGAAACATAAAACATGACAAATCCCATCTGTTTGAATAGACTGATGATGCAGTCTCCAGTGGTTTAGGCTGCAGAGTTGATATATTTTCATTTCCTGTAAGAAGGTAGTAAATACTGTTTATTACAATCAGTGTTCATTTAAAGCTTTGACAACAATTTTCACGACAAATGACGATTAACACTAGATATATGGCACTAGCAATTAAAGTCCACTCAAAGTGTCTATTCGGATTATTACTCAAACTGGTGGTGCCAGAATCTTGGTTGTGTATGACACATTTGCCGAACTGTGCTACAAAGTAACCTAATAAATCTACACTTTAAAGATCTTTTTAACCGCTAAAACCACACTTAGCAAACACAGTGTGATCCAGCAGTGGAGCATGCTGAATAGAATGTTGTCACTCACGAGTCATTAATCAAACTCAAACTTGTTCAATTGAACCACAATCTTGACTCAGCTAAACTGCAAGGAATCCAGCTCAGAACGGTTCTGTGATCGGAAATGGGAGCCAGCTTGAAGGCAAGCGAGCCGATCTGATGGGCTTGATGAGCAAATCTGCAAGGTTCTGCAGTCATTGTAGCCCTGGGGCCTGAGTAAAACACTAACAGGTGGTAGTGCTGGTGGAAAAGACCCACGCAGAGACCAGAGGGAGTGAGAAAGATACTGGGCTCACAGCCTGACACACAAACACACACACACACACCCCCAAGCACACGTATTTTATAAAAAATACAGCCAACCACATGCATGACACATAGTCATACAGGCTACAAGGATTTATAAAACACGGGGAATAAATATATCTAATTTTTTTTTTCACATTACAACATGTATAACTGAAATACAGACACAAATACATGCATGGTATCAGCCCATTTCAACAAGAAACAGTGCAGGGGTGACTAAGAAAAGCTATGCAGGCACTTCTCTACCTCCAGCGCAGGGAAATTCTCCCACATGGCAAAACACTAAGGGCCCACGTCTGGCAATGCTAACAGCCCACTCAAGCCAAAACCAATTAAAAGTGTCTAATGCAAACCTGCAGGGCCCCTTTGTCGTTTATTTCCCCCTTTTAATGTCAGAGGATTGGAATCTGACTCTATAACCCACCCCAAAGAAAGAAGAGAAAGGGGAAAATAATCGGGGTTCAAGATTATCCACATGTTTTCAAGTAGAGTTAATTAAATCAAGGGAGAATGGAAATGATCAACTATGGTGTAGCAATGTTGAAACAAATGCTCTTCAGTACATTTTCTCCCAGCAAACATAGAACATCTATGCTTCCCAGAGGGCTATTTAGCTTTCTGCATAACATCAAATTACTCTAACTAAACAACAATTACGGTAAAACAGAAGAATACCCACATTTGATCCTTTTCTGATTTAAGACTGGAACCAAATTTTCCAAAACAATAATCTTTTTCAAATCCAGCATCCATCATGTATGTAGTTACACACTGGAGTACACACTCTGCTGCTCCCTGGTGGCCATTGTAACTCCGTCATCATCATCATCATCATCGCCACTGTCACAACCACATCAACATCTTATTAAAGTCATGTTTGTCATGTGATTATTTGTTATTCTGTGGTGAGAAGAGACCAATTGGCACCCTCACAGGGGGTCATAGCAACACATGTCTAGAGTCAAACCTCCAGGCTCCGCTGACCCCACTTGCATGCAACACTGGTCATAATTATTTCAACAGAAGATGCCAGATTCTTTGTTGTGGTTCTCACATGTGGACCAGTGAGCTACAAAGTGATGCTATAAATACAGCATTTAAACACATCCATTTGCACCAAATCCACACTTAGCAAAATGCGTCCAGTACACCACATTCAAGCTGCACTGCAGGGCTGTACTATTGACCCCCCCAGTGTCAGCAGTACAGCAGGAAGAAACTACAGGCAAAGAGGAATAAAACCTCCTCCTGGCATCAAGCAGCAGCTCCAGCCTGGCTTCACACCGCCTGGTGTTTTTGTCTTGAAAAGCTGTAAACTCCAGATGGTGGAAAGAGAGGAAAAAAAACTTAGTCTGGTGGATTAAGGGCTCCAAATCCTCCACTGAAAAGACACATAGACCACAAGCTGCTATTCAATCAAATGGGAGCATAATAGCTGTGTTGTGGGGGCTATATGAGGGATAATGCATCCAACAGAGTATGTGTTATGCATAGTTCATTCTTTCTCTTTAATGGATCGTAATGAGCGTAAGATCTTAGCAGACAAAGGGATAACTGAGTTTTTGTTTGCTCATCATAATGATTTGATGTAACGTGAAGAAGCACATTCAAAGATGCCTTCTGAAGACTTAGCCTCCCCTCTGGGAGAAGACTGGGAGTAATACTGTTTTCCTCACATATTAAGTAGATAAAGTTCTGCTTTATTTTCATTAGGAGGGATCTCTTTATCTGAGCTTCTGGATTCTTAATTATGTAACTCAAGAATAACCCTTAAGACATGTGGGCCACTGGTTCAACAGGGTGCACAAGAGTGCAGGTGCAAATCAGGAGCAAACCTGTAGATATTCACTATGGCAGATTAAAGACGGCTTAATCAAAAAAGATGAATGACAGTATGGAAAAAATAAAGCAAAGGATTACTTACAAGTCAAAACACTCGGCATTCCGACCATGCCCTTCGTCTTTCTCAGTCTTCTTGCTCTTGGCAGACCGATGGTTGGAGCGTCTTTTCAAGTAGTTTCTCTCGCTTTTCTTGGGCAGACCTTTCTCCAAATAAAACACCTTCTAAACACTTTCGAATTATAAAGAAACACTGAAGCACTATCTGCTGGAGACAATCGATCCGGTACAACGCCAGGCATCAGGTATCCTTTCTCAAACGCAACAGAGAAAATTTGAGTGGGCGGTACTAATTGTAAGCATTTAAGCAGAAAGCCAATAACGCTCCTTTGCAGCGGGGAAACGGTAATGATTAACTCCCCGCGGCAACAATGGGACACTAGTTCAGCTCGCATAATCCTCACAGCAGACACACTTCAGTTGCCTTGAGCAAAGTCGTTTATGATCTCAACTTGTTGATGTACTGATTTTGTTTTTGCATAGCCTAAATCTAATGCTCGGAATGCTCCCACAAATTGTCATTGAAACGAGCAGGGACGCTATGATGGATATGATGGAAAACCCTAAGGGATGAATTGATGTTGATGTTTAAGCGTTTGAACAACAAACTTACACGCAAGTGCAAACAAAGTTGAATATTTGGTGCGTCATCTGCTGAGTCCAAGCCGGACGTCCGAAAGCCAAAACGCACTGGATCTGGATTGCATCCAGATGCTCACGTGTTATTTTTCTTTACTAGCATAATATTTAGATGCTGGCTGAGAAGGCTGTCAACTATACCACCCCCGACACACGCAGATACACACACAGCCAACACCATCTTTCCATCCACCCCTCCTGCACCAACCCACATATGCCACACGCTCCTGTCCACCCCGCACCTCCGCCTCTTCTCCCTTCCAGCAACCCCCTCCCCTCCTCCCCATCCTCCACTCCTGCCAGGCTGCCACCTGCTCTCTGCAGCATGCTGCACAGCTGCTGTGCTACAATAACAAATTAAGGTCCACCGTGGCAGGCAGGAGTCATTACCTACTACTCCTGCCATGGAAGAGTTGAGGAGCTATCAGCTACCGGCACTTGTTTGTCCCCACCCCCGCCACCCCCCTTCATGTGCAAAGAGGTAAGGGACACTAATTGTTTAAAATGAGAAGCAGAGCATCAGGGGGAGTTACAGTCTGGGGACACATGAGCCAATATGCTGTGTCAGTCTGTGTGCGAAAGTCAGGTGCTACTGACTCTGCTGTTTTCACAAGCAATATAACACCAAAAGAATACGCGTTCCCAACAGAACAGAATGAGGACCCTTCTTTAAAAAAAAAAAAAAAGACCTTGAATGATTATTTAAGAAAAATGCTTTCACATCTTCAAATTTCATTAGATTTGCATTTGTAAGTTTTACTTTCTTATTATTAATATAAGAACCCTATTTACTGTCACAGTAAATAAGCTCCTTGTTTTGTATAACCTTCCATTAAAATTTTGCAGTAAACTTCCATCCATCCATTCTCTTCCACTTATCCTGTTCAGGGTCACACTGTCATAGGGCGAGAGGCAGGGTACACCCTGTACAGGTTGCCGTAGGAAATAACAAGGAACATATGAAAATATATAATATTTTCATAATGAAAAACTAAAGATATTTTTGTTTTGTGAATTACAATTAGTGTACAGCTGCAATCAGTAGCAGAAGTAAAAATTACAAATGTTGCTGTTGCTTGAGTACATGAACTGAAAGTTGCCTTATTTTGAAGGATATTGTCAGTGACAGAGAAAAGAGGAGAGACAGAACGACCAACATGATCTCCAGCAAGTACGCACAGTAAATGGAAGAACACTAGACACAACAAAGTGAATAAGTTTAATGTCAATGAGATATCTCAAGTATAAAATGTAATGGCAGCTCAAAACATATGAGAGGAATTATTAATGGCTCTTAAATGGGGAGGTATACTCCAACTGGGGATATAAAGCAGCAAAATAAGTACAACTTGCAGTGACTTCACATAAAGGCCTGGAAAATATGTAGCTAACTCAGTCCTGGACAGAATAAGAAGTATGCAGAAAAATGAGCATTAAATCTATTAATATGAGCTCTCTGATGGTTTAAGTTAAACAGTGGTTGAACTGGAAATTTTGTGGAATAGATCCCAAATTTTAAACCATTTTTGTGGATGAATTAACTACAAGTGTCCCACTTCAGTCATGTTTATTTGAAATAATGTAATGTCTCTGTATAATAGTACATCTTTGATTATTTCAGTAGGGAAATCCATCAGTCATGGTGATCTAATCTCATTCAGCGAGTCGCCCATTAAATGACTAAGTTTAGACATTATCGTTGATAGTGACAACAATGTCCTAACTCATCTTGCCAACTAGCCCAATGACAGGTTAACAAAGAAGTGAGTAGTCAGTTGGTGGGATGTTAAAGTCAATGAAGAAACAGGCTTATATGCTGGTAGGATTTTCAGTGGCCATTATGGTCCCTCGGTGCGACAGCTGGCCATTGCCCCCCCCCCTTGATCCCCTTTCAGCCTCTTTGTCGTAGCCTCTTTAATCAAACCAGGACTATTACACAACAAATACACTGACCTGAGCTACGAGCTGACTGGATGACTATCCAAATGTGTAATCTATGGAGCTGTTGCAAGTTTTTCTCAATATGTGAAATTCCACATTTATACAGTTAACTTGTAGGACAAATATCACCATGCAAACTAATGCATGAAAAATTTTCATTTTTAAGCTTATGCCAAGAGAAAGTGAGTGGCGTCTTGTGTGTACAATGCACAACAGTCAAAAATTGTCAGAGAGGGAGAAAATAAATTCTTATATGCAAAGTGATGGGATAATTATTGGCTTACTTGCTCATTGTTTTACTTTCACAGCCTTCCAGACTGTAGTTCATAGCTCTTATCTGCATTTTTTTTTTTTTTTTTAGCACTACAAAGGGACTCTAATCAAAAATGGTATAAAAACCTACCATGTACTTCCTCGCCAACTTAAAGTTAAGTTAGTCACTATATAGAAAAAGTATTTCCTGCTGGTGTTTGTTAACCATCTAGATTGTTTTGATGTGAGTTGTCCAGGTTTGGACATAATAATTAGAAATGCCTTTTTTCTCTCCAGAACTAATGACCCAGTCGCTTTATAAAATCCACAAACCTTGGTGTGAACAGTTTGATGGAGAGCCTAGTTTCTGTTGAACTACACCGTATCACTGTACAGAACGCAGCGTGCATCTAATTGCAGTGAGTAATGTGACGAGCAACATGTAGTGCTGCACGCTCTCTTTGGTTGATGGGTGTATTAAGTGAATTGCCCCTTTATGGTTATTATGTACTAATGTTGCTACATTCTGTCAATTCTAAAGGTGCAAAGAGCCAACCCTTTGCTAAAGAAAAAAATGACCAGAGGCAAAATGATTCAAGTAGGAAATACAAACCAGAAGTAGCCATTAATCAAAGTATTCTGTCATCAAGATTCAGGTGCTATTTAAAAAAAAAAAATAGTTGGCAAAGTATGATTTTATCATGCTTTTTCCTCTAGTGTAATGACACTACCCATTCAGCCATTCATCCGTCCATCAATCCATTTTCTTAGTCACCAGTGTATTTCAGCTCTATAATACTAACAAACCTTTTTGAGAAATGTTAGCTATGAAATAAGGCCTTCTGAGAAACCTTGTGTTTTTCCTCTCAGTGTGGAGACACAGTATTCTTCTTTAACCATGCTGTTGAGAACTGCTTCTGCAAAGTCCATAGAGTTGGGTAATAACTGGTTTTGATTTATCTGACACTGCCAACAGTACTGCTGGCACTACAATTACTACATGAGCCACATATTTACCTGTTCACTCTTCACTGTACAGTGGTTGGCCTGACAGATTCTTAATCCCCATGACAGAATGCTCTTTTTTCCAGTTATGTACTTTCTCAATTCACTGTACAAAGTCAAGAGGGGGCAAGTCATTAGCTGGTTCTGTTTACCCTACTTTCTCAGCAGTCGTGCCATCTGTGTGAGTTCTGTAGGTTGCATAAGGCCTGGCAGATATGACACCTCCGCAAAACCTGTTCCCTTTCATCCATTGTTTCAGTCTGCTCCTTCCAATATTCTCTTTTTTTCCCTTGTTCCCTCTGCTGTCTTTTCACAGATTCACAATCCTCAGCAATTTTCTTTTTGTGATTATTTACCTTTACCGATCTTCCTCTATTATGTACACACCTCCTCTACTCTCCTCCTGTCATCCCCCGACAGCTGACAGGCCAGACCCTGCCTGGTGGTGACACTTCACCCACGCAGACCCAAGCCAGATCACTTGTCCATGTGGGAGCCAGGGCCAAGGCCAGGATTTCTGCTGGGCTGTGGTGGGGAGGCTGCCGAGGCCAGGGAGATGGCCCCAGTCATCATAATCATTCACTGCCTGCCGGTCCTTCTGTCCCTGGCCTCCTCCCACTCCTCATGCTTTTTTTTTTTTTTTTAACTCCTCATGTCAGGGCCACAAGGCACGCGTATCAGCTGAGCCCAGGATGGTCAGAGTCAATGGGGTCAGGTGGCAGACGCTTGGTTAATTCCTCTGAGGCTGCAAAGTGCTTGTGTCAGTTCACACAAACAGACACTGAACTACACAGATAAAGACAAACGCACATACATTTGCATAGACACACATGCACGGTATTCAGTACGCAAAATAAGGCAGGCTCTAGATAGAGCATGATATTAGAGAAGCTGATTGGGGGGTGTCAAACAGATAGATCAGCATTAAGGAGGAGGAGGAGGGGAAGATTATAAACACATGACCAGATGGAGAGAGAGATACCCCTATTATGTAGATCCTGCTAACTCTCAGTGCGGTCTCTTCTCCTCCGCTTGAATACCTCATCCATATATACCTTTACATTATTCAGTAGGTTTTAATGAGAGTAACTGAATACTGTGGTGGTTGTGGTTGCGGAGTAGTTTAGATGGCAGAAGGTGGGCCACAGGTGTACAAGCCTGAGACTTATTCTTCTGTTTGACCTCTCATTATCACCCCAAATACATTCATTGTTATCCTGTGTCCTTGGGTCTTTGGGAAGCAGAGGGGTATGTCTGTCTACTGCTGTCTGTTCACAGCACAGTCTGTCATTCATATTTTAAGAATAAATTATTCCAGATTTTTTTAATCTGTTATTATGCCCTCATCTGTTTGTCTGCTTCAGCTTATCCATCTGTTTTCCTGCCTTTTGCCCCATTTCTTTATTTTTGTCCCTTTTTTTGCTCATTCTGAGCACATTTTAAAACACTTCCAGGTGTTTAAAAATAAAATAATTCCCAGTTGTTCTGCTAGATTAAAATGTCACAGTCATCACTCATCTGTTACTTTTGACTGAAGTTTTGCAAGACTCTACTATCACATCTATCCATCTATCTATCTATCCATCTATCTATCTGTCGTGGACGGCTTGATGAGAGGTCTGGTCTGTTACAGAGGAACAGGTGGGGCCGACTAAACAGTCAGCACAGGGTTGAAATGAACACATACACACAAAAACACACACGCAAGCTGCAGGGAGGCAGGCTGTCAGCCGCTCAGACACTAGCCCATATGGTAGACCTCTGGAGCTGTTGCCCTTAGCAGAGTAGGGGAGGGATAGATGGAGGGAAGCAAAGATGGTTGGAGGATGGCAGGAGCAGGCAGAGGGAAGCAGGGGGAGGTTGAAACTAATCAGTAGGCCACCCCAACTGTCCACTGTCTTTGGGGACTTGAGACATGCATATATGTGACTGATTGAACTGAATGAGAGGAGATGACAAGCGTGTGTATGTGTGTGTGTGGGTGGGGGTTAGTTTATCTGTTTGAGTGTGTGTACATCCTTCCATTCATTTTCTTAACCGTTTATCCAGCTATGGTCACGGGAGGGGGCTGGATTCTATCCCAGCTGACTTTGGGTGAGAGGCAGAGTACTCCCATCAGGGGTCATCAGGTGTGTGTGTGTGTGTACATAAATGTTTTGAGTATTTAACTTGATTTCATTTATTTAACAGAACTACAATACATTCTGTAGCATTTTTTTGTTTTACTTTTAAACTATCCAATTGAAATAAAGGGAAGAAATAATAGATAAAAATATAAAAATGTTTGTGTTGTACTTGGGCATTTTTGCTTTGCTTCTTGCTCTCCTTTACATATTGTGTTTGTAGTTAGTTATTATTATGATTGGTTATTTAATTGCTATTTAAACTGATGGTAGGTTATATGATTTCTGCTGCTGGGGGTCCTATTACTTAAAACAGCAAGAAGAGATGTAATAATAATTTAACGTTGTTGAGACGTAGTTTGGGATCATGTGAGCTGTTGTCTTCAGCATAGCTAAAGATCAGTCCGTCTTGACTGAGACAGAAAACATGATCATATAAAACATAACATTTTATTCACCTTTCATTTATACACATATAGTTATATCATAATTTTCTTACATAAATGATGTTAGTTAAGATAAAGTAAAATGCTAATTCACCATTAGATAATCAACAATTCAAACAATTACTAATTTTTTTATATTTATGAGGTTATGATGTCATTTTAAGCATAAATTGCTATTTATATAGTTATTTATAGTTGTTTTTAGTCACTACTTCAAATCCCTGCATTAGTCTGCATATTTTCAATACTATTTATGACTACATACACTACAAACAATGCAAACTTTTATTTTTTTTACATTTTTTTATTTTTTGTGTGATATCCAAACAATATCAAACGATATGCTGCTCTTCCATTCATCAAAACTTTGCAAATATATTAAGCTGTGCAACTGCGAAAGCGAGGCTGGCCACCTGCCACTCACAGCACAAATATACTAACAGATGTATAGACAGGGGGTCAGATGGTCAAACTGATCACCATGTAGACCGACTTTTTAACTCAAGCACTGTTGTTGAAGTCTCCCATTTATTTTTTGCTGAACGGGTTATATATGTGGTTCTATACATGCACTAATTAGAGTAAGAAAGTATCGTTGTCTAAACAAGAGCACACAAAGGAGAAGGTTTATGAGAGGAATAAGAAAATGTGACAAACTTCATATAAATCATTTTATTTTTACCAGTTAAGCTAACTGTACCAAGAGTAACTGAATCTTAAACCACATTGGCTGTATATATAGCTACAGACACAGAGCTGTCACCCAGCTGTTTGTGGACTACATCATTTTTGGAACCTACAACAAGCAAGCAGACAAACAAAACTGTACCAAGACAAGAGCTTAAAGCTGGGAAGTTTCTAGCTAAAGCCAGGACTGGCTAGTTTGGTTAGCAAGGTGGCTCAGTAATTCGCTGTAATTTTAAATGGGATGCTATTATTGGCTTATAATTTTTTTTAATGCACTTACTGGAGAAAGTGAACAGCTGTCTCCTTTGGGTGATGTATTTATTGATTATAAAGATTTGTTTGGGGAGAATATGGGGAAGATGGGGATGCCATGCAGTAAATGGCCTGAGACAAAACCAAACTGAGCACACACCACCAGGTGAGCTATGGGGCTTGTTTTTAGTTGTTGGTGGGGTTTTTTTTTTGTCTGCTGATAGGTTGGACAGCCCAGGAGACTGCCGCGTGTCCACAACAAGCTCACATTTTCACACTATAATCCAATAAACATGTAGCAGCTGCAGCATTCATTCAGAGTTCAATACAATAGATTCCTCCTTGTTTGTTTGTCTTTTAACTGGATTCTAGTTGGCAAATTATCAGGTAATTAAATGTCCCAGTGTGTTCACACCGTACAGCGGTTTCATCACAGTTGTCTTTTGTTTTTAATACTAAAAGCAGCTGCCTGCTGTTGCTGCAAACAACAGGGTTGGTGTGAGAGCTGAGTTTGTATCACTGAGTACATTAGCACACGCTAACAATGGGAAACTCAAAAAAGGGAAATATGTGGAACTGCAGGAATGATCTGATATCATTTTAAATATGAAAGTATTGACTCATTTAAGCATTAACTTTAACATTTATTCTAATCACAAAAGCTTTCTGTGTCATCTGTGAATTAGGGGAGCAACATTTTTAACTGCTAGATGATGTTCACCACCAATATAATCTATATTATATTCATATATACTATGCCAATAAAAAAACCTTTGTCTTGCTTGTTGATTAACGGTATAATTGTTGTATCTTTAGCATTTCCCAGTATACCCTCTGTCTTTAATTTAAAATGTTACACTCAGCACCTGGTCAACTAAAACGCCCAAATTTAGTAATACATGTGATTGGGCTGCACAGCTGGGGTCCAGCATTTGTTCAAATGATCAAAATCTTATTTTGTCCTTTGAGTAGCGTGTGGCATGAATTGCTTAACTGATGCATGGATACTAATGGGCATATGGTTGGATATGAACTAAATAAGCAAGGGTCATGTAGTGGTGGTGTAATGTCTCTTAATGACACAATATCTGCATCTTTAACCTTACACATATGGCCTATACTATATATAGCTGCAAAATGTGTCTTCTTTAAGAAGACCCTAGCAAAGACTCAGGGATTGTTGCCCTTAATTCAGCTGTTTTTAGTGTTTCTTTACTTCTATCACAGCGAAAACTTTGTCACATTATTAACTAAAAGCTGATGCTGGATATGTTTGAAAGTACTGTATGCCACATGTAAGAAATCTTTGTCATTTTAAAAGATTCACTGTTCAAATCTTTTCTGATGTTGATGTAATGGAGCCTTTTAATCACTAGGGGGAGACAAAAGATTACGAACCACGCTTTAAAATTCCCTGTTGAATTTTTAGTGTACAATATGGGCCATGATTAAAAAAAAAAATAAAGTTATTAGAAATAAAGTCACCACATCAATAGTCACTGCAGTAAGCATGAAGCAATTTTAATCAATTAAGCATTAATATTTGTGTAGATAGCTGCTTAGCTGCTTTGATATTTTAAAGAAATTTTATTGACAGTTGAGCGTGTTTAGACCATCTGTGTGGGTTTAAATGCAATTTTCAGTCAGTGCTCCAAACTTGTTTTTATTAAGGGAGCAATTGCTTTTCAACAGCCCACCCAGAAGAGTGTTTTCCAAAACTGAGTGCTGGGAGTTCTTTGCTATTTCACCTGCTGTGAAGCAGATGCAACACAGGCTGCCACACACACACACACACACACACACACACACACACACACACACACACACAGCTGAAGGACTGACAGATTCCTTGCAGATGCAACAGAGCATGGGAAATGAGGACTGCTTCATCAGCTTGTTTCAGTGACTCCTTCAGGATCTTAATGTCTACTCTGCACAATTAAGTGCACCTCAGCTGAGTCACCACAACAGTGCAGTACTTATTCATGTTGAGTTTCAGACAAGACTGAGGCTAAATGGCTTGGTTATCGCTTATTACTGTTGAAATCATGGCATATTACAAAACAGTTCAAAAAACACATTACACATCATTTTCAGTATTTTTCATTCAATCTTCACTATTGAGTATTGAAAGGTAAAAAAAAGAAGTGACAGCTAGAGTAGCAGATTTGTGCAAATTGCAGCAGAAATGGAAAAAAATGCTAAACAGGTTAAACTGAAGAAATAAGGAAGAATTTTTAAAAAAATCTTAAAAATTGCTTAGAAATGGAAATTTAAAATGGAAAATTGTGGACCTAAAATGACTGCAGAGGGAGGCACTGACCATCACTAATCTTTAGCATACAATGCCATCTGGAGAACATTTTTTTGGAATCAGTTTACTGACCTAAACCGTGATGCTACCCTATAACTGCTGAAAAATGTCACGAAACCCAGCAGCAAAGTTTTCATCTTTTTAAAAATTTTTTAAAGCTCATTTCTTCACTTTCATGAAATTCCCAGTCTGGAAGTTGAGGTTCTTTGGTCTTGGTCTGTATCCAGCATTGATTCATCCTTTGCGATGCTCAAATACCATGCTGCCAATTCATTTGGTACCTACTGGAGAAGAGCTTTGGCCTAGTCATGCTTTGAATTACATTATACTGGTCATGTGCCTGCTTTTTTTAATACAATTTTACTGGTTACTGATCAGCTTTTGTTTTCCAAAAACAGTTCCAACTATGCCTCAGCTGCTGCAACAGCACAGAAGTGTCATGGCACTGAGTGGGCATTATGGTCTCTTTCACCGCCTTTTTTTCTGAATCCTGTTTTGAACAAGAGCTAATAAATCTAAATAATTATTTTTTTTTGTCTGTTTTTTTGTTTGTTTTTGTTACGTTTTAAGCCGCAGAGTTTCAGAGCAACATGATTAAGCTTCTTCATGGTAACATCACACCCACTACCCACTGTTTTCTGTCAGCAGAATTCAAACCGAAGATGCTAAGTGGGTGTCATGCCTGATATGAGCTCTCTTCACTGGAAATAGCATTTCTGGTCTATTGATTTTTGTTTTCCTTATGAGGGAATTTATGCATATGTGAGCGCAGTGATTTTGCGTGTTTTGGGCACACTGAAAAATCAGATCTGAGGCTGGGCGGTTTAATGCATTTGAAATAAATAAATGAATGAATCAAAACTTAATTATGTGCGGCTCAACCGCACGCAGCTGATTAAAGGATGGACCCAACAAGAAGCTCTTTGAACTTTGAGTGTGTGTCAACACCGTTGCTAATCGTATCGCCCTCAATTAACTTTACTTAGCTTACTACTGGATAAACCTCTTTGGAGGAGGAGAAAGTAGCGGGAGAGTGGTGGTGGGGCCGGGGGCGGGGGGTTCAATGTGTGTATCTGTGTCTGTCTGCATGCCCCCCTACCACAGCCCTCCACCCCCTCTTTACAGGACTGCCAGCCCGTCTAGAGTTATTCCAGGAATGCGTTGAACATGGCTGCCGCGATGAAGGCGCAGAAAACGGGACTGCTGGAACTTCGAGTAACCGTGGACCGCTGGATCCGGGTGTTGGCTACACTTACCGAAGACACTCTCACGGTAAACCCCGGCGAGGGCGCCGAAGAACCCGCGAAGCCCAACCCGAGTCCCGCCGGTGCTATCAACGGAGACCCCCCGAACCTCGGCGCGTCCCCGGTCCCGGAAACCATCACCAACGTGAAGCGCACCGTGCGAGTTACCAAGCAAGATGTTGGTGGGCTTGGGATCAGTATCAAAGGTAAGACGGTCGACGAAAGTGTCCTAAAAACAGCGAACTTCATAAACAGCGAGTTACTGTCAGGCAACACAAGTTCTGGTTACTAATGTGCCTTCTGTCAACGACGGCGAAAACACAGCAGGCAGTTAACTTGGCTAAGTTCAAACTGTGCAACGATTCACAGAAACATGCGCAAAATGAAACTTTTCCGCGATTTACTCCACGACAAATGTGCGTTTGAGTCCCGTCGCGCAGTTTTAGGTCCGCTGTTTGCGCAGAAAAACATGACAGCTGGGATTTTCTCAAGCTGCGTCTCACCTCAACGGGGAACCATTTCAGTGGACCGGAGTCACCGGAGACGGTAATTAGTTTGCCACTGTCACGTAAGGTTAGGCTAGATGTGGACTCAAACACACGCTAATAATAAACACAAACTTAAATAATGACGAAATGGCGTATTGATTTGTATAACTCCATTTGGGATTTTAAAAAGTTTCCACAAATTCCCTAATATTTTTCATATTCATATATCCTTGTTTCCCTGCTGTATGGACGCGAACGGTTAATTTAAACACATTTATTCACGGAAAGCAGACACCTTAGAACCAGTAAATAGAACAGGGTTCCTACATGTTATAACCTAACACACAGAATAAAGTCTAATAACTTGTATTTTGTCTAAATTCTGATGATGCAAACAACCAGTGTAATGCCATAGATCATGGTGTTGCTATTTATTTATTTGGCGTTTTTATATTATTTAATTTTATTCATTTATTTTGGTGTTTTTATTTATCTGCTGTTTATATTTGCTTTCACTGTGAACCTGCTGCAACCCAATTTCGTCCTGCATTGCATCTTCATGTGGTGTCTGAATGACAATAAAGTGAATCTGAATCTGAAATAGTTATATAAAGAGAGTTCTAACATCACTGAAAAGTATGTGACACAGTTAAATTCATACCAGTTTTGTACAGAGCATGTCAGGTGGTTCAAAGACCTTTTTGGCTGTTGAACTTTGCCTTTGAATGAGTGAAGGTTAGTAGACATGCACATAGAGAACTCTAATGCATATAGTGGCTACAAGACTGTTGTTTCTACAGGGACTTCTCAGTGGGGAAAGATTGTAATCGCTCCATATCTTACCAGTCAAGCTTGCATACCTGGCATGTGTTTTGCAGCAGCTGATAAAAGACTTTTCCTTGTCCCGCTTCCTCAAAACAGACTATCTCTGTGGGGATCTCAAAGTGAAGATGACTAGGAAGGTTGAGCAGTGGTAAGCTATGTAAATACAAAAGATAAAATTGATAGGAATGCAATAAGAAAGCTGTAGAATTTTTTTTATTTTATTTTATAGAACTGGACAATTATTACCACTTTTTTTTCTCTTTGAAATCTAGCAGAGATTGACAGATTTACACTTCATTTCTTTTTACACAGCTTGCTAGCTTTATGATGCCTTTTTTGTATCTACATTGCCATTACCACTGAGACATTAATTTAGTGGTTATTTTGATAGTCTTGCTGCTCACAATGGTGTTCCACCTCCTTGTGTTGTAAATACGTACTGTAAGAGTTTTCCTATGTATGTAATAAAAACCCCCACAACATTGCCCTGCTTTGAGAATCTCAAAATAGCTAATTATATATTTAATCATAACCCCTGTGTCATGACACGTGTCATATCAATGGATTCTTGCCGGTTCACAACCCTAAGTCACCTTGTGTTATAAAGCATGGGCTGCCGAGGTAGTAAAAGTTGTTATAAATAACAGACATGGACTATAAGCAGTGTGTGCGAGCTGTAGCTTCCTCCTGGCGAGTTTGCATTCACAGGTAATCACTTGGCCATTGGTTGATGCACAGGGTTGATTTGATGGATAATTGTTGACTCTCATTATTGTCATGTTGCAGAGATGGCTCATCGTTGTAGCTGCTGGTGACATGTTAATTTTTAGTTCCCCCGCAATTGCCACCAACAACAAAACAAAGCCGAGCCCTAATGACATAATTGTGATGTCCATCTGTGGAAATGGGTGGGTTTGAAAATCAGACAGCATGTTATTAAAACCAAATCACAGCTAGAAGGCTGTTGGTGTGATGCTGGATGTTCAAAGGCAGTTTTGGGAGAGGACTGAAAGTGAAAGGTGCCGGTAGAAAGAGCACGCTGCAAATGAAATGGGATATGGGACAAGAGGTCAAAGGAGTAAAAAAAGAAAGCTGCAAAAAAAAAAAAAAGTGTAAGAAAAGCAGGGGAAACAAATGAAAGAACAGAGCAAAAGTTGTGGGCTAGCTGACCCCGCATTGTGAACAGCTGAGAGAAGCAGCTCACAGCAGTCAGTTGTCATTGGCTAAAGATGAAAGCTATGTGGCTGGGAGTGCAGTACTCCAGTAGTGTTAATTTTAGGGAGCCCACCCCAGCTTACAGAAGAGTACCGAGTCAACTTTAACTCACATGTCTAAATTTAAGAGGGGAGGTGTGGAAGCTAGACTCCAGGTCTCTGGATAGACTGAATGGTAAAAGTCTGCATGCCTCTGCGGACATTTTTCCTTCTGCGGAGCCACCAAAGTGCATGCTCTGTGCATGTAACTATAGAGAAAGTCAGAGAGACTGCTACTTTGAGATAAGTCAGTTGGTGAATAGTACCATAAAAAACATTTTTTATCTTTAAAACCATCCTAGAGATTGTTTTAATAGTCCCTAGGTGTTGAATCCCAGTTGGGTGGGACTTGAAGTTGAAATCAGTGTTTGGATTTTTAGGGCAAATACGGTGAAACCATATTTTGGGTCCTGAAACTCTTTTGTAATAGACCACCTCTTATTTTTTCCAGACATTATTTTTGTCATTTGGCAAGGCTCAGGTGCAGTGTTGCATAATAAATATATTAATAAAATTGCAGAAATATTAACCCACAATACTTTGAAGATTCTTATTGAATCTCTTGTTCTTGTTCCATCACTATTTGGCACTGTGTCAATTTAGCTGATGACATTTGAAGTGATGATCGCGCTGAAGAAGCATTATCACAACAAATAAATTAGATACACAACACTGTTGTACCATTTATTAACCTGCCACGAGACGCTTCAGTAGCTCCACCCCATCTCTTCTGCTGCCACCCACCTGTCATTTGATTGGCAGGCTCCCCGCTACAGACGCTGAACTGTGTTTGACATGGAAGTGCTGGCCTAAGAAAGGTGGGAAGGGAATAGGGGTTTGTGTGGGTTGCAGACCGTATTTGCAAACAGCATTTCCAAAAATGTTTATTCTGCAATCATGAGAGTAAGTAGTATTTCAGACTTGAGTGAAACTTCAAACTCCTTTGGGATACTTCCTTCTCCTCAAAGGTCAGGCTTAATAATTTAAAGAAAGTGGGGGAAATTTTTTTTTTTTTGACCATTCCTTACACATTTCGTCTCCTTATTGATTCAATACCACTGATGGCCCTCACACACTGAAACCTTGCTCTTGTAGACAATGGCATTTTCAGAAGTGTTGTTACGCTTCAGTAGATTTGAGGCTGACAATTCGTGTCTCAAATACTCAAATACTTTTCTTTTTTTTTAAATGGTGGAAAGCACCGACTCCATCACTGCCTTGTGTTTGAATGAAGCTGTGTGGAACATTAAAGTGAAAGTGACCTATATCTGAAGGCCACCACTTTAACAGACTAATGAAGCCATCAGCGTTACTTTAGTCATGTCTGAAAATGACTTTAGATACCAGTGTCACCATATCCTATAAACGAGGCTCTTTTGCCTACTGTGCAACTGTTAAGAGTTGAATGTTCTATGACATGCACTGTGTTACTGTGAGCTCTACAAACTCAGTTTTAAGTCTGTCGGACCTTCCTGTATTAAGGGTTTCAATTCAGTTATTTTCTGCATTTGGATCAACTGCCCAGTTGCAAAAAATATTCCTCAATAACTAACTGTTTTTATTATTTTGTTATTCTTCAGTTTTGTACAAGAATGCAATTATGTCAATTATGCAATAATTTAAATACTTTAATCAGTTGGAGCTGTCCTGTACCTGCAACCCACTGAATAAAATGCAAATTTAACGTTAAAGCCTTAAAACACATACATTTGATTAACGTAATAAGTCAGGAGTTTTTATGCAGTGAAAAGTAATTAGAAGAGCAATGTAATTCACAACAGTTCTAGTGATGCCACCTGGAGGACAAAGGTTACCTAAAGGTTAAAGAAACAACTTGTGAGGTATTCAAAATTTAATCCTCAAACCAGCTGGGAATGCTTGGATTGATTTGAATGGGCAGGACAGTGGGTGCCAACATATCTAAAATGCCACTCAGAACCACACATTAAACATTTTCAGCTTAACGTTAAAGCATTTTGCTAGTTATAATAGATTTGCATTTGCTATATTTGTAAGCTTAACTGGTGTAATGGCTTCTGTTGAAGCTATATTTTGCAATGCGGTAGGTCATGTTACTCTGGTTTGTGCTTACTTTTCCATGCAGTTGTTTATAGTAGCCTGTAAGTAAATCTCACACACACACACACACACACACACACAAAGCAGCGGGCTTTACACCACTGCATCCCACACTTTGCGTTGCGCTTGGTGATGTAAGACTTGGATTCAGCTGCTCAGCCATGGAAACCCATTCCAATAAGCTCTCTGCACACTGTTCTTGAGCTAATCTGAGGGCCACATGACGTTTGGAGGTCTGTAGTGACTGACTCTGCAGATAGTTGGTGAACTGTGTTACTATCCAACTCAGCAGCTGCTGACACTGCTTTGTGATTTTACGTGGCCTTCCACTTCGCGGCTGAGTTGCTGTCGTTCCCAGTCACTCCCACTTTGTTATAATACCACTAACAGTTGTCTGTGGAATATTTAGTAGTGAGGAAACACTACTTGACTTGTTGCACAGGTTCCATCCTATCACAGTACCAGCTGGAATTCACTGAGCTCCGGAGAGTGAACCATTTTTGTCACAAATGTGTGTAAAAGCAGTGTGCATACCTAGGTGCTTGGTTTTATACACCTGTGGCCATGGAAGTGATTGGAACACCTGAATTCAGTGATTTGCATGGGTGAGTGAATACTTTTGGCAATATAGTGTGTGCATGTGTGTGCACGTGCGTGCATGTTCCTCCCCCAGTCTTCTGCCAGAGGCCTGAGTGTCTGAGGGTTCTGCACACTATCTTAGTCGTTCCTAGGACTGGAGACACTCTTCCAGTTTGGGGGTTACAGCTCCTAATATCCCTATTACCACTGGGACCACTTTAGACTTTTCACATCTGCTCCAATTGTTCCTTCAGTCCCTGGTACCTCTCTGTTTTCTTTTGCTCCTTTTTTCTGATGTTGCTGTCCTCTGGGATTGCCACATCTACGACATCTTCTGCTCCGTGTCATCCACCACTGTCTGGTTGGTTGGCCAGCAGCTGCTTGTCTGTCTGGAACTTGAAGTCCCACAGCACCTTAGCCCTGTCGTTCTCAACTACCTTCGGCAGCGTCTCCCGCTGCGATTTGATTCTTCAAATGCGTATGTGGCACAGATGTTCCTGCCTCTTAGTGTACGCTGTCCCAGCTTGCATCTTGCATCCTGCTACTATATGCTGGACTGTCTCTGGGGGAACCTGTGTGTCTGTATTTGAAATTTGTTACTATGTCACCCAATTAAAAAAAATTTTTTTTTTAAAAATCAGCAGCTTTTATAAGGTCTACAATTCTTGCCAATTTGTCGTATCTCCTTAGAACCACAAAATTCTCCCTTAGAATAACTCATACAAGCATGCTTTTTTGTTTGTTTTCCACAATACAGACATACGGACATTTCAGAAATGGTAATTGAAAGTGTTTTCTTTAGCTTCAGCTAACACAGAGTGGGGGGAAGTAGACAGATAAGATTGCATCCAGCTACTTTGGCTTCGGAGTTGCATTTTTTTTAATTTTTTTTTTTAGTTCTTCATCTCCTTTTCAAAATGGCACATCCATCAGCTTACTAGCTGACCTTCACTGAGCAACAGAGAGACAAGGGGGGAGTGGGAGACACAAAAACACAGAATTTAGTGCAGTAGGTTGATCACTGCTGTCTCCATCTGCCCTTATGTGCTCTAATTGCTCTCCTGCAATTTAGGTGACTAATGTTAAGGTGATAAGGGATAGAAATTGTTTGCAGATTTATAGCTACTAACCAACTCTAAGTTCTACCCTCAGATGTGGAGTCACAGTGAATATAAGGGCATTTTAATCCAGTGCTGTTTTTACCAGGGTATGAGAAAAGACGTAATTTAATTTGGTTTGTATATTGGTGATCTGAGCCTGAATGGGTTGCGTAAGTCGGAACTACCAAACACTTTTGTGTAGGCAATTAGCGGTTGGTTGTTGGTTTTCCACATGATTTTTAATTTAATTTTCCTATCTGGTCATGCAGGTGGCAAGGAAAACAAGATGCCAATCCTCATCTCTAAAATTTTTAAGGGCCTGGCTGCTGACCAGACCGAGGCCCTTTATGTTGGTGATGCCATACTCTCTGTCAATGGTTATGACTTACGAGAGGCCACGCATGATGAGGCTGTGCAAGCACTGAAAAAAACTGGGAAAGAAGTCATCCTAGAAGGTAAGAGATTTTTCATTGAGCTAAAAAAAAAAAAAAAATCAGAACCCATCCCGTGACTCTGACATTTCCTTCTTTGTCCAATTTAGTCTTTCATTCATTTTTTCATTCATTTCTTGTACGCCCACTCTGCTGTTAAGTTGCTCTAAAAAGTGACAGGATTTTAAGAGTCAACTACAAGACACACAGAGAAGAAAACGCTCCCTGTGTTTCCTAACGATGTAATCCTCAGAGTATAAAAGAACAAAGTTCATGTATCTCATGAAAAAGAGAGAGCACCTCCATCTACCCTCTGTGCACACCACACCTCCAAATAGATACATAGGTAGAAACAATGAGAGTATTTGATACCTTGATATTTTTTATACATTTTTCCAGACCTGATTCAGTCTTCCCCGAGGGTGAAAAATGATGAGCTGGGAGAGACAATCTATTTAATCACTTTGATCCGCCTTCCCTGGAAACATCCAAATAATGAGTTGAACTGAAACAGCAAGAGGAAATCAAGGTCTCGCTATTTAAGAATATTGTTAGGACTCACAGGTGTGAGCACCCCAGAATGCTAATGAGCACTGACACTGATATGAAGTTAAGCTCATGTCAGAATGTGTAACTATTGAGAACTTATGAGATGTGGCTTGCTTTGCCTTGGTTTGTGGTGGACTCGGCAGGTGTATTTCTTTCCTTTTATGCTCACTCATTCATGTGAGATGCTGGAGCAAATGTGCAATAGCTCCAATATCTCAGTCATTCTTTGTCTCACTCTCGGTGAGACAGAGAAATGTTTTAGGGGACGCCCATGCACAGGTGTAGATGAGACTGTCTGTCAGCAGGTGCAATGGAACAAGGTGAATCTGAGATGCAAATTTTAATTGTGAGGACAAGGGGAAGGAATTAAAAACACTCTTTTATCTTTCTAAATGATGCTTAACAGGAATTTGCCATCTTCAGTCAAGCGGACTTTGAGCCACTGGGTGGAATTGTAAATTCCCTCCAAATGCACCGTGTCTAAAGGCAAAGCTAGAACAATTTCAGTTGCTATTATTCAGTGATGCCAAACAGATGCTTCAGAGAACAGATGCTCATCTTCCAGATGAAAACCTTGTATTTCCAAAAAAAAAAAATTTTTTTTCCACTGTGAGATACAAATTCGAATAATTATGTATTTTTTTTTCCCCCTAAAACATTGAATTTGAACAGGTTCAATGCACAGGTTCAAGAGTTGCCATTTTTCTATGACACAGAATTTCTTAGGGTAAACTGGCACAGTAGGCTAGCTTCAGTAACTGCAGTCAGCACAGGAGATACAACTAGAGCTATAGCCAGGGGAAATCATAGCAAATCCCCCTGTCTTACTTGTCCACAGTCGGGCAGAAAAGTGTTGATATTAGACAGCTCAACTGGTGCTGCAGTGTGATCTGACATGTCAGGATTCATTTCATGGGTCTCCCTTCCCCCTGAGGACCTGATAGAGGAGTGAGGAGACGAGAGTGGCTCGGAGGCTCACTGAGGGGTGTGTGTGCACGCACCTACATATTTTATGTTCTGAGATCTCCCTGCTGATGTATGTCTGCCTGACCAGGAGATAAAAGAACTTCAGAATGCATATCTGTTGTGAAAATCTTTTAAACCTAATCGTTTTAGGGAATAGAAGAAATCTTTTTTTTTTTTGCCAACACTTTACACTCATGTGTTTTCCAGCTGCAGTTTTCAAGATTTCGCCTTTATTTCAGGACTATTGTGCATCATAATAATGCTTGGAAATACTGATGATATAAAGTTCATGTACAGTGCTTATTTTGGTTTTGGCATTTTATCAAGATACTCACAAACACAGTGAGAAGCAAGCTCCTTTTTGGCACCACTATGGTGTTAAAGGTCAGGGTAACACTGTCTTACATGCGCACAGCAACAAACAGACACCACTGCTGTGCTCACGGCAGTTTTCGGCGCTCTGTGAAATTCATAACACAGACGGCCTTGACTGAGATCAAGGAGAAACTGCCTTCATCATTATAAAATATCATGACTATATGAACAGTAACACTTGAATCTGTCAGATAAATCCTTTCAAAACATGTACGTGAGTTATGGTATATTAGATGCCTGGTTGGCATTCTGCACCTGCAGTGGGATTTCTCCTTTCCAACTCTTTTGGAAGTCAAGTGATGAAAATATTTTGTATTAAACAGATATCTGCTCATTCAGATTAATGCAACTTGATTGCAGCAGCACATGTAAGGTATTAATGTCAGGCTCTGCTTTACACCTTTAGCAGTATAATCAGAGGATTCAAGGACACTGTATTTCTTTCCATAATGGTGAACTGGCTACAGAGTTGTCTTAAAAATTGTCTGCGTGCATGAAATCACAGCATTATATTGCTTATTAGAATCCTTTTTGTAAGGGGTTAAGGGTTTCCAGCTGCACATATGTGACACAACTGGGTATGATTTTACCAGTGTTTACTTTATCGATTTATAATGAGTTACATGATTTTAAATAGGCCACGCAGTTGCTTAGCAGCCAATAGTACAGGAAAAGGGCAGCAGTGGGCAGCTCCCAGGTGTGACTGTGAAGGTGTGTAAAGCCTCTCACTGTAAATATGAATTTGTGAATAGTCAATTTGTTTGAAGGAAAAAGAAAATAGAGCTGGCTTTCTTTACGTTACTGTTGCACCTTATATTAAATTGCTGATGGAATAATCAAAGTATGTGTATGAAAGAGAGACCATATGAGGTGTGGGTGGGGTGGGGGGTGGGAGGGTCAGATAAATATAACAGGCCAGATGAAACCGTAAAAGCACAGCTGCCTTCATTTCCTCCCAGCGACATTTACAGCCTGCCTTTGTGTGTGCGCTTTATGTATGAGAGTGTAAGAACATGCGCCGTCTACCTGTGTGTGTGTGTGTGTGTGTGTGTGTGTGTGTGTGTGTGTGTGTGAGAATGGCCTGGTTTTTGTATGTGTGAAGAGGAAGGAAAAGAATGGAGATGAGAGATGAATAGGAAAGTGCAACATTTTTCCAGCCACAGTAACCTCTTTTGGCCATCATGAGGAACGGTATGACATATATAAGAGTTTTGCCAAATGTCAGCTGTGAAAACATCATGGAAAAATGTGGCATTGTTTTGTGAAGCAAAAGTGTACAAATGTAATGTTTGTATGAATGACAGATGAATGAGCAACACTTGTGTATCACTGCTACTGAGTTTCTATCCCATCTTAATTTGGATTCTACTAAAAATGCATTCATTCATTCCAAGCATCTTACCAGCCAAGACGGGGTGTGTTCCACTACATTTCAGTATATGCACAGAGCTATAAAATTGTGCATGTGTGTAGGTGTGTGTTTGCATGCATGTGTTTGCATATGTATTTTTATGTGCTATTGTGTCAGTTTGTGTCATATGTGGCTGTGTAGTTTGTTTGTGTGCTTTTTTTTGTCAAACCTTGGTTGCCCAGGGAACAACTCTCTCAGTGAACTATTCCTACCCCCCGCCATTTCTCTCTCTCTCTCTCTCCCCCTCTTTCTTCTCCCCTCACACAGACACACACACACAAGCTAGAAGGCAGGATAAATAGACTGTAAAGGACAGGTCAGGACACTGAGGCAAGTGTGAATGTGAAGGCTAGTTTGTGGGTGTGGGTGTGAGTTTTTTTTTTTTCTTAGGGCAGTTAATGGTGTCCATGTATCCAAGGTATCCTAGGAGTCAAGTTTTACTGCAGGACAGAGTATAACACAACAGTTAGGGCCACAGTGATGAACAAGGGGAAGGCCACTTACTATCTGTGCAGACGTGAGCTCCTGCAATCGAAGGTTAAATCTAGAAAACACGTAGACAGGATTACAAAAGTTACTTTGAACTTTTCAAGCTAAAGTCCAGTCATGCCCATGATCCACGGAGTCCATCTTTAGGACAGAGCCGATCATGGTCAACCCAAATAAAGTGTCACAGTTAAGACAAATAAACAAACCAGCAGATTGTCAGCATGTCAACCGATCAATGTTACGCAATTGCTGCATTAGCTTGGGTTACTCAAGACTCAAGGGCTTTGGTAGTGTTCAAAAAAAACTTTTGTCAGGACTTATTAGAGAGGTGCAGTATCAGTTTAACAAGTGAAAGAGTTGAACATAAAACAGCTGTTATTCTTATTGTGTACATAAATGGTTAGTGTTTGTGTTTCAGAGCACAGAATTTCAGGAAGGGATTATTTTAATTAATTATACAAATGTGATTTACTAAGTCTTGTAGTAAGCAATTTACTGCAAATTGTGCTGTTTAATGCCAAACAAGCATGTCTTGTTTTGCGCCTGATGTGGCCTTGATGGTCGTCACTAGGGCTTTATTTGGAATGACTCGGGGAGATGTTATCAGAGCGACTGCATAACTGACACAGGTGGATTACTCAAAGCTGTGAGCATGGTACCAAAGCTTTGACTTACAGTACTGAAACTGACTTTAATTAATTAATACCTGGAACATCACTTCTGTCATTAATACACAGACGAGGCACGATCTGACAGCAACGTTTTGTGTTCTTCTACGCATCCTACAGGTCAGCTTTAGTATATAGATTTCACATTTATACGAAAGTTTGTAATATTGCAGTCTTATCCTTAGGATAAATCCAGTACTCCACCTGAGCTGTCATATTTATACAGAGAACGACTGTCTCAGCCAGCAAGACTTTACAAAGCGCCCAGCAATTTCTAACAGGAGTCCCCCTTATATCAAAAGCATATCAATTCCCCTTCAGCTGCCGCTCATTGATCTGAATTGTTATGCTGTTACTGGAGAGAAACACATGCTTAAAACCTGTGATTACACTGTACTATTTTGGTTGGCAGATTTCCACTCCCTTGCTCATTTTTGATGAGTTTGCACTCTTCTTGGTAAAATGCATTGCTCATTATTCAAATTAAAAGTCTTGTCTTTGTTAATAAATAAAAATTGCAACTCCCACCTGGACATTTTGTGATTTCAGCCTCAATCACTTTGCCCCATTGAGTGCAGCTGGCCTTAAAGCAGAGCGGTGAGAGATGCGGTCATCATTTAAATGACGAGAACAGATCGCAGTCTTACTCAATACTTACACTATTCCTCAAAAGCATTTAGGTTCCCCACAAAAGGCTTTCAGGCTATTGTGCTTATTTGTACAAAGGAGAACTATCTGAAGTAATTAAGAAGAGAGGACAAAAAAAAAAAAAAAATTCTCCTCTCTCAACATACCAGAGTATAGGAAGAATATTCCACACACAACATCATCTGCAGGCTTAAATTGATGAAATTGTCAATGTTGAAAGGTGCCAAGAAAAGTACATTTTAGCATGATTCAAAGGTTTAACATTCTTGTTCCATTTGGTGGGGTCGGTGTTTGGGCTTAATGTCACCCTGACTTTCAGCAGAATTTATTAGGAGTCACATTCTGTGTGTTTGTGTGATTATATGGGTGCAGAGATAGAATGAGGGAGGAATGACAGACAGACCTTCAGACAGAGAGAATGACAGACATTCCTCTGCCAAGACTTTCCTGGACACTCGCAGTTGTTTTTTGTCCTGTTCTTTTCATTAAGGTAGTTGTGCTCAGGCCCAGTGCACACATACACATGGATTAAGTAGGCTTAGTTATGGAAGCTCTATAGCTGCAGTCTTTCCTTTGTCTAAAATTCTTTCAGCATGAATGGTATATGTTTTGCACATGTGCTGTTAGCTGTATAAAGAATCCTAATTTCTGCTATACCTGCTGGGCTGTTGGCTAGTCAGAATTATATATTGGCTTAGTTTGTAGTAAGTCCTGTGTGTTAGGAATACAGGACCTAGTACACCTTTCAAATTTGTGTTAAGCGGCCTGATTAGGTTTACTATTCACATATATTTTCTTAAACACTTGTCTGTTAACATAGTCAAAATATATTATGATGCCAAATCAAACTGTTGCTGATTGCTAATTGCCCACTTAAATTTAGAAGGTGTCATTTTCGATGGCAGGCTATCACGGTACATTTCTAGTATTTGTATCCTGAGCAACAGCGGATGTGGAGGTTGATCGTATTTCTGAGCCTCAACTGCTAGCCAGCACCTTGTGTCCATTTCCCTTCAGTTGTTAATTTTTAGCCACACTGGCTACACAGTATCACATGTGCCAGGGAACAAGAGATAACTATTAGTGACAGCTTCTGTTGAGTCATGTGTTGCTACACTGTTTAGGCTGTGCCTTTCCTGCAGGCTGTATTTTGAATCTGAATTTCATTATGTCTCTTAAGATGAGGTCTCAGTGAACACAGTGGGTGCACATTTGACTGTATTTAATAAACGTGGCTCTATCATCCCTCCAGACCTAAGGGTATTAATACTTGCTATGAAGCTGTCAGAATGTGAACATCCAATATGCACAAACGGGAATATGTTTCAGGAGTGCCTTAGGTGAGACTAGATTTGAAGAGGTTCATTTGTGTTTGTGATAAGTGTTGGCTGAAGGATGCTTTGTCAGCATTCTCAACAAGAGCTAACTCCAAAGCTAATCTCCAATCCTTATGCCTCTCTCTGTCTCTCTGTTTGTGTGTGTATGTTTATATATATGTAAAATATATTCAAATTTTGACTAACTGCATTTGTGATGGAGACAGGAGTTCCCTTATAGCATATGGTGAATTTCTATTCTCGGTTTGGTGCCTTATGTGTCAAATGAAGACTTACATTCATGTAATCATTTTTGATTCTTTATGGAGTTAACCACACATTTCTGAGTTTTCTTGTTATTATTGGAGCTTGTGGACTGTAAAAGGTGGTAGCAGGAGATGCACTGCTCAATGATGGAGGAGTTTCTGGATTGTGCCAACAAATTAACATCTTAAGTAGACAAAAATTCGTCTATCTCCACCGTCCTCCTTAATTTTGAAAAGAAGTTCACAGCAAGAACTAAATATACATCATTCAAAGAGGAAAAACTCAAAATGGTATGACTTCGGAGGGGAGTTCTGCGGATGATCTTCTAACAATGCGCTAATTTATGTACAGTACAAAGACGCAGCCAGTTCATTTCAATAATAAGAAGCATTCTACCAAGAGCTGCGCAAATTAGCTGCTAAAAATAAGCTGATCTGATGACAGGATGTGAGGGAGCGAATAATATACTAATTGTGTAAGCCTAGGTTTGATGTCTTTTCATGTGCTGCTTTCTGAAAACATTGTAGCACTTTGGATAAGTGAAAGGACGCTGAAGGAAAATTGATATGTTTTTGATAAAAAGATGAAGTGTTCTCTTAGAAATTGCTGGGGACAGTGAGTGAGGTCCTGAAGTCTGAAATTCAGGTAGAACGCAGGATTTATCCGGAGAGCTGCATTACAAACTGTTCCCCAAATAACCCTGAAAACTCCTGGCAATACCCGACATGCACGATGTGTAGAAGAACACAACACACTGTTTATAGTGGGATCCCAAGTTGTCCTTGTGTTAATGAAGATACTCTTAACTGTACCACATGGGTAACTGTGTGCATCACTTTGGGGTTATTTTTGTTCCCATTGCCGGCCAACGTATTGTAACATTCAGATGTGAGCGCTCTAACACAGTCCCATTAAAATCAGTAATTTTGCACAAATTTCACTTTGGTTCATAACAAATCCAGTACCAGGGAGAATTAAAAAGAAAATGTTGCTTGGTGTGCACATTGCTGAGAAACGGCACTCACAAGACCCAAGTTGTTTTCGTTGTGTGCCTGTTTCTGAGTCTGAATGTGAATTAAAGCCTGAAACACCGCGAACCACTTTGCTCACTGTAAAAAGTAACTTGGCAGCCTGTGAAACTGTGTATTGGGATTCTCCTCCGTCCCTCTGATGTTGCACATTAAGCTGAGGACCAGTAATATGTGGGGCTTAGACCTAAACATGCACTGAAGAGTAAAATTTTTGGCTCTGTGCTCCCAACTGTGAATAAGTCAAGCAGCAAAACTACCCCTGTCCACGCTTCTCAGTCTCAAAATTGTGCCTCTTAATCTTGTTAAATGCAAAAGAGGATTTTGCGCTGATGCAAACTGAATCTTTCCCCTAGAGGGGAAACACCTCATTGACAACTGCCCAAACCATGAGAATCAATTACTTCAAGGTAAAAATACTGCATGTATGCCCTGAAGTTGCATCTTTCAACTCTGCTATCTTTAGCAGCATTTAATGAATAATCCACAAGAACCATAACCTTTAGTCATTATTCTTGGAGTACGCTATATTGCCAAAAGTATTCACTCACCCATTCAGATCATTGAACTTAGGCGTTCCAGTGACTCCCATGGCCGCAGGTGTACAAAACAAAGCACACAGGTATGCAGACTGCTTCTACAAGCATTTGTGAAAGAATGGTTCAGTCTCAGGAGCTCAGTGAATTCCAGCGTGGTACCGTGATAGGATGCCACCTGTGCAACACGTCCAGTTGTAAAAATTTCTTCCCTACTAAATATTCCACAGTCAGCTGTCAGTGGTATTATAACAATGTGCTGAGAATGACAGCAGCTCAACCACAAGGTGGTAGGCCACATACTGTAAAATCACTGAGTGGGGTCAGCGGATGCTGAGGCGCAGAGTACACAGAGGCCACCAAGTTTCTGCTGAGTCAACCGCTACAATTTTCCAAACGTCATGTGGCCTTCAGATCAGCTCAAGAACCGTGTATAGAGATCTTGATGGAATGGGTTTCCGTGGCCGAGCAGCTGCATCCAAGCCTTACATCACCAAGTGGAATTCAAAGTGTGGGATACAGTGGTGTAATGCACTCCGCCACTGGATTCTAGAGCAGCGGAGACGCAGTCTCTGGAGTGATGAATCACGCTTCTCTGTCTGGCAATCCAATGCGTTTGGCAGTTGCCAGGAGAATGGCACTTGTCTTAACTGCATTGTGTCAAGTGTAAAGTTTGGTGGATGGGGGGGGGGGTTATGGTGTGGGGTTGTTTTTCGGGAGTTGGGCTGCATACTAAGACATTTTGGACAATTTCATGCTCCCAACTTTGTGGGAACAGTTTGGGCATGGCCCCTTGACAGAAGGTTCATAAGGGCACTTGACTGAAGTCAACCCCATAGAACACCCGTAGGATGAATTAAAGTGGAGACTGCAAGCTAGGCCTTCTCATCCAACATGGAGTCTGACCTCACAAATGTGCTTCTAGAAAAATTTTTTAAAATTCCCTTAGACACACTCCTAAACCTTGTGGAAATCCTTCCTGGAAGAGTTGAACCTGTTATAGCTGCAAAGGGTGGGCTGACATCATATTAAATCCTTTGAAATAAGATTGGGAGGTCACTCAAGGTTATATGTATGTGAAGGCAGATAAGCAGATACTTTTGGCAATATAGTGTATCTGAAGTATTAAAAAAAGACTCAAAACAGCCCAACAATACTCTTTTTTGCTGCCTATGAATGGAATCTGAAGTGATAACATTTCCTTCCTCTGAAGTGTGACTGCGTAATTTAACCGCTACATTACATTTTGAAACAAAAAGGAGAGACTCTTGGTATTGTGATTTGGCAACCCCTTATATCACAGCTCACACCTAGAAATTCCTGTGTAACACACACACTGTTTCATTTGATTTAATTAGTGAAAGACGGTTCTTGAAATTAGTGAAAGAAGGTTCTTGTTTTATATCTGTGAATTTAAATGGACATATTTAAAAAAAATTTTTTATCTAAGTAAAAATTAGCTTTAATAAGACAATATATTGTACCTTTGGCTCAATGAAAAACATTTGATATGTGACTGAGGAAGCAGAAAGGGTTTGGCTATCTGCCCAGTGTAAAATAAAAACCTTGTACTAGCATTCACAATTCAAATCTAGTTTTTTATGCATTTTGCACTAGAGTCTTTTCTTCTGCCTGTATGGAAATCGATAAATGCCACAACTGGTGCTTTACAAACAGCAGGGCCACAACTCATCAAACTGAGAGCATTTATACTGCACACTACATAGAAGTTTAAGGTTGACCTTTAACTGTGTCCATGTTAAAGAGTATGTAATACCCACTCTAGCTTTGGTTTTGTAAGTAGTCACTTCCTTGGCTACAAACCCAACAGTACAGTCACTTTTAGAAGAGCGAAGAGGACCAGTTTGAGTTACATTTTGCTTTGAGGGCTAAAATTATATTTCTTATCTACAAATCGAGCTCTTCAAGGACATGTGTGAATATAGCCCCTCAAAGGAAGATACATACCATATAGTCTTTTTAAGCAAGGCCAGCAGAGAGAGATATTCTTGCTTTATCTTCCTGCATTGATTTAAGTAGGGTCAGGCGAGTGATTTATGAAACATAATGACTGTGGAGAGTAAAGTTTTAAGCTTCTCACTGGGACACAGCATGCTGCTGGCTAAGATTATTCATTCCTTGTCTGAAATAGTTTCTGTACAAGTTCAGATTCTGTTACTGAAGCAGCATATGTCTTAGCTCTCTTATCTATTCACACGTGATATAATCTGTAAATAGACTGCACTTTCACATGAATTTGCACTCACACACAGTACTTTCTCTGATCCAGAGGTTGGCCCGTGTGTTGTTTTAGGACTTGCTAGAAAGGTAGTGAGGGAGGCAAGTGAGATTTTCTTAATTAACATGTTCCAACAGCAAATTCTCAGGTGGTTGTGGCTGAGCAGCATCAGTCCAGTCAGCAAAGTAACAGTTGGCATTTCTTTGTATTAGGTAATGGATTCATGGTGGGTGGCAACAGCAGCAGCGTGGTCCTGTTGTTTGGAATGATTTCTCTTGTTTCTTCATCTTGTGTTACTTGTTACTACAGGAATTCATGTCCCTAAAATTACGTCTCTCCTAACAGGGGAATAATTATGGCTCTACATCAGACCTAGTCGTACTTTTTCTTTTTTAAAAAATGTTTTTTCTTTTTCTTTTTTCATAATTAGACTTGTCAAATTTATTACAAGTTTAAAATATATCTGCATGTTGATGTATTTGTGTATGGAAAATCAATATACACAATTAATAAACACACAGTAGACCTTACTATGTGACTACAATTATATGAACAATTTCTCAGCTGAATTCTTTTTAAGTACTCAAAATTCCAAGTGTGACCTGCCAATGCAGATTTTGCCAATTCCAATTTTGTTTCTAGCTACAAATGACAGCATATACAAATCATATAAACTTTTTTCAGTGCAAAATATTTTCATAATAAAATAAATTATTACATAGTTTTCCTTCTACTGCAGTAAGTTGCAGGATCATCTCTCACTGAAACAACAGGTTTCCAGCTTACCCATGCACTTCTCTCTCAGGTCAGCTGCTCTGGCATTCAATGTACCAGCTGTTCTTGGGGCTTGGTACCCAATCTCAGAGTGTGGGGATGATGATATCTTCCCTCTGACCTGACATCTTAGCATTTGTGTTGTACCTCATCAATCTGTAGTTGCGATAGCATTTACTTCTTGTGGCTGTTTTAACACTGAGCTATTAGTTGTTTTGATGTTAGTCTAGATGTTGGATGTCGAAGAATCCATAGGTCCCATATCCTCTTCATGTAAGCCCTTTCACTCTGATTACATGTGTAGTAACATTCCAGCATTTCCATATTCTCATCTCGTGTCCGCTTATGGCATTGCCATATGCCATTCTCATCAGTGCACCTGACATGGACCTTGTTAATCAGGGCGACATCCAAGCCTAAGAAGTACAACAGGTTGTCCACACCTGAGGCCTTAGAAACTGCCAAGCAAAGACTCACATCCTTGGCTAACTGTTTAAAGAGGTACACCAGAGGCATAGAAACCACGAGAATAAACAAGATGTTCTCCACTGAAGTATCCGAGGTAATTGGAAGACTCGGGGCGCATATATATATATATATATATATATATATATATATATATATATATACACACACACACACACAATTATATAGTGGTTATGTATTGTAAAACTGACAAAGAATATCACTACAGAAATATAAATGCTATTTCAGAATTACTAACACAGCTTTATGAAAGGCAGATAAATAGAAACAACCCTTTTCAGTGCTGCAAACTTGCTGCCACTATTATATTATTATTCTCTTGCAGTGAGTGTTAGAAACAGCTGAGATGGAGCATTGATACAGCAAAGTAATTTTTTTACTCTGTATCAGAATGTAACTGGCTGTTATCCAAGAGCAATCTGTCCACATCAGTCATTTTCTGTAGTAGTGTGTAGTGTAATGTGGAATGCACTCTAGCTGTTTCTGTTCTGAGTTTCCATGTCTACCCCTGCCATGAAACCTCTAACCCTGTGGACACAAAGCTTGGTTCCTTTTTCCTTTAGAGCTGCTGGCCCGTAAGGACATTGCTTTTACACTCAGCAAGGGAATGGATTAACTGGCAAAATAACATAGCTTTATTAAATCACAAATCTCCAGCAGACTCTTTCTCCCTCTGTGGCATCAAGTTTGCTTAACAAGCCCCCTCTGAACCCTCTGCCCTTCTTCTAGGCCCCTCTTTAACTGGTGGCCAACTCTTTGTACCGCTCTCTCACTTCATTACAGGTTTAGATTCCACTGAACTGTCTCACAGTATTGTGTGGCATGTGCATGGTGGTGATGGAGTGGGAGGACATATTTATTTATGCTATTATTATTCAGAATAAATGCACAAGGTAAATCATAGGAAGAAATAGACTTTATAGCATTCCTGAAAACAGCAGATGTACCATCCAAAATAAATGTATTTTCTGTTAAGTTTGCTTTAGCAGCAAACCGGAGAGGTGCGTGAAGATATCAACTTATAGTGGATTTATGTTACTGTATTTGTGTCAGTTTGCATAGGTATTTACCTACACAGAGCCTATGCAGAGGTGTATGCATATGTGCTTGTGTGCAGTTATCCAATAAACCAACAGCATGTAGCTTGACAAAGATGACGCTGGGCATAGGCCGAATGCTGAATGGTTGAAAAGTGGGTCAGAACAGGAAAAGGGAGTGAAGTTGTATACCTACAACTGAAGCAGTGGAGCTACAACTGCAGCAATACAACTCCTTACACAACAGAATTAGCTTCACCCGATCAGATTTGCACCCTGTTAGACATCTGTCTTACCACCACATATTTCAGATACAGCAAAGATTTCTACAGACAAAATAGGGGGTGTGCCATGGGTTCCCCATTGTCACCCATTGTAGCCAATATTTACATGGTGGAAGTGGAAAGTAAAGCTCTGGGCAGTAGTTAGGCACAACACCTAGCCACCGGTTCAGATATGCGGATGACACCTGGATCAAAGTGCAAACCCAAGAAATAGAGAACTTCAGCAAACACAGCAACTCAGTAGAGAAAAACATCAAGTTCACCAAGAAGGATACCGATAGAAGACAAATTTGGGAGTAATCAGGACCCTATACCACCCAACAGAGAAAATTCCCTCTAAGTCAGAGGGAAAAGAAAAGGAATACACACACATTAAAAAAGCACTTGAAATATGCAGTCATTAAATTGGTGAAGATGCACAGGGAAGAACATCAACCAGGGAAAAACAGAATGACAGACAGAACAACATTGTCGTCTCTTATGTGGCAGGCTTGTTGGAGAAACTTGGAAGGATAAGGGTAACCCGTGCCCCTAGAGGGCTAAATGTAGTAATGGCCAAAAAACAGACTGGAATGACTTCTATTACTATAACATCTTGCCGGCAAAATAGATGCTGTTTTAGTGGTAAATGTGAGGCCAATGCTACTGTGGTCTAGTCTTTCATTGATTTACTTTAAATTTAGTTAGATTCAATAGACCCTTTTACAGCCTACGTCATCAAAGTATGCGTGCGCATTTTGGCAATGGAAGTGAACTGCTACTCCATTCAAATTGATAAGAACAATGAGACTGTGCAGCCTTTAAACGTGATTTAAAAGCGATATCAGCATCAAAATTTCTGCTGTTGTGTGTTTGGCTGTCAAAATTTCTACTCTACCAAAAGCAGGCTGAAATTGTACCGAATCCCACGGGATCACGGCTGTTTGAGAGAAAACGGAGGCGTCTGTGGTTGCAAGCCATCAAATGTACTGATAAAAATTGGACTGAGGACACGATCAGGACTGAGGACTCGATCAGAAATGCTCGCGTTTGAAGCGCCGATTTTATATCAGGTAAAGTTATTTATCTACTCGGGTTATACCGGGAAGTCAGGTATCTAAAGTAAAAGGCATTAGCTGGTAGGCTATTTGGCTTTTAGACTGTAGTGTGACAGGCTATTTACAGGTGAGGCATTGACTCAGAGCCCTTCTTTTTAAATTAATATTTGATCGCACTATAGATTACAATATGCAGTGCCAGTCAAAAGTATGAGCAGACTCACATATGAATGGTTGAGCGTGTCTCACAGTGTGACTGGAACAGTATATTTTTTTTTCCTTTGTAAATCAATAATATCGGCAGCTGGAAAACTCTTAGCAAGCTAGAAAAGCAGTTTGACAAAGTACTCACGCTACCATGCAGGTACAGTCCGCTGTGAGGACGTAGCTCTCTGACTTGTTAACCATGACACTGCGGTCCTGTTTCCTTGTCTTTGACTTGGAAGAATTTCTGCCTTTAAGCCACAAAACTCCGAGTCTGTGTCATGATATTTGACGTTCGGTACATGGCCGCAAACAACATAATTGTAAGCATCCAGTGACTTGTATGTGTAGCAACTTCTCTCTGGTGTATACACTGGGTTTCTACACCAAATACACGTATGTATCTACCCCCGGATACTGGGCCACTTGCTAACGTACCACGGGAATCGGGGAGTCGGTTGCCAGTGGTCAAAATTAATTTTTGCAGGTAGTTTTCACGATCTGTCTTTGATAATCCCTTCTCGTAGACTGAAATGCTATTGAACTCCACTGTATTTCCATTTCCAAAATGCGTGCGCATCGCTACCTATGTCATCATTGTTTACAAACTGTAAAAGGGTCTATAGTATCCAGATTTTTGGTATTTTTTTCTAAGCATTACCTTGACATTATTTCCATGCTATAAAAAAAATCAAATACAATGGCCCCACAAATTCAAAACCATTTATTAGCACAAAGTCATGTCATATCAATATTACCGAAATGTTTGGTGAATACGCTGCTCCTTGCTGCCACCATCTTGGAGATTCAACCCGCCAAACAGGATGTGGAAGGTTCCAAATCTTTTCTATAGTAAGGGGAGATTTGGAGCTCACGATGTGAGTAAGAATGCAGAGGGGGAATTTACCACTCTTTTCTTGTGAAGTAGACTTTGATCCACTGTAAACAAACTAATGTATTGATAATCTTGTATTTAAGCTTCAGAAGGGGTAATTGGAATGTTTTGTTTTGCTCTTAGAGAAATCACTAATTGAGAGAGCTAATTGGTGAATTCTCATGTGGTTTATTCTGGAGGAGGGGCTTAGGTTTTATAAGCCTGGGTCAATGATCCTGAGAGTAGTGATGAGAAAACGAAGCTTTTGTGAAGCACTGATTCACTTGAACCACTTGTTTCAAAAATGGGTTCATTACTCGAAGCTTCAATTACAGCGCCCTCTTCTGGAGAAGTGCAATGGTTTCAATTACACACAGGGATGCACTCGTGCGCAAAACTCAATGGTCTGAAGCATTTTTGCATTGTTTGAGGCTCACACGTTATTATCCGAATATCATGATATCACGTTCTATTTACAAATAAAAATGGATGTGTGTGTGTGTGTTGTGTTATTGAGCAGAGTGCTGGGAAAACATGGCAATTACTGGGTGTGGTTAATGCAAAAGTTGTCTTTAATTCATAACTCAGCGGCTACTGCTGGCCATAACAACGCTAAAACTGTACAAGCATGAACCTGGCTGATGGTCTCACTCTCACTCCTTCACTTGAACCAGTCAGGTGATTCATTTCGAGAATGAAGCAGTTGCTGCTTCAGACGTCATGTGTTACGTGATTTTTTTTCGCCCTGAAGCAAGCTTCGAAGCAGTGGTTCTATGGAGTTGTAAGCCCAGGGTTCGAAGCACATATCAAAGCTTTAGTTTCACACACTCATCACTACCTAGAGAGAGGGTGGTATAGCAGGCCTAGCATGCTGGCTAGGGCCCAATAGCCATGGGCCTAGCCTTTGGGGTTTTTTGGTTTAGTTGATTTTTGAGTTCTTTTGAACAGTTTTAAGTTTGTTATAGTATAGTTTTTGTATTTCTTTTTTTTGTTTTGTTCATATCACCAGCCTGGCCTGCCTTGTAAACAGCACTTGTAAATAAATTGCACATCGGGTGAAGAGAATTCCGGCCTCCAAGTGTGTTCCCTCAACCGCAGCTGTGGCATTACTACAATGCCAGTGCACCAGACCCAGCAGCACTCATACAAAAACTGGCTCATCCCAAGTACAAAACATCCAAACACAAGCTAAGCAACATAGTATATGATGTGCAATGCAATGAGAAGTGCTCCGACTTTTACATAGGCAAACCCAAACAACCACTCCATAAAGACATGGCACTACATAGGAGAGTCATGTCAACAGGACAAGACTCAGCTG
Organism: Pterophyllum scalare; assembly: GCA_024447675.2. Classification (NCBI taxonomy): domain Eukaryota; kingdom Metazoa; phylum Chordata; class Actinopteri; order Cichliformes; family Cichlidae; genus Pterophyllum; species Pterophyllum scalare. The sequence goes on along the minus strand of JAMQGT020010930.1, from coordinate 63,345 downwards.
TACCCTTGTACTTAAAGGAGAAAGAACACTCTTTCGAGGAAGCCAGTGTTCACATTTTGGAAGACAGATGTTTTGAAAGAGGAGTAAAGGAGGCCATTTACATCAACTGAATGACCATGGTTGAACAGAGGCGGTGACTTATGGCACCAGCAATCACAGGCATTTCAACCCCCACTCACACCTTGCCTTAGGCGATCTCAATACCTCACATGATGCTGGAGTAGGGCAATACCTTACAGAGGTTTCACACTTTGGCCCAGATCGAAGGTAATGAGCCATGCTTTTTTTCACACCTTGTCTCATGTGATGACTCACATAAATAATAGTGGGTCAGCAACCCTCAGGACCACTTCCAATGGGACGTCCCCACTAGGAATTCAATACCTGGGACTCTCTGACAGTTGTTTTACAACTGAAAAAACCTCCTGGAAGAGAGGCGACATGTTTTCACAAACCTAAAGAAGTCCAGCTGGCTTCTTTTTAAGCACTCACGACTATCATGTCCCAGATGATCGAGTACCTACATAAACCAATGCAAAGTCTTGAAAAAGCTATTAGGCCCTTTCTCCAAGAGGACGGCAGATCCCCAGTGATCTGGAGGCAGTGGAGAGCGCACTTCTCACCCAGGCAAGGACAGACAGGCAACTTTTAATCATCATTCCACAGGTTCATCTGCAAAAACCTTGTTACGACTCATGCCCCTTCCTCTAGATAGATGAAAGGTTCTCTTTGCATCATCTTGGCTCAAGCTGAACTAAATATGTTTGGCAAGGAGTGAGTTAAGGCTTTTAGGAGTGGGGCAAGTGCATGCTGTGTTGGATTAAACACAAAACAAAGTGAGAACATTACAGTAAATGTTTTTGTGTTTATTTTTCTTGTTTTCATAATTGTTGGAAGCTAAAATTTAAAATATAGAATGAATAATTATATATAATTTTTACACAGAGAAAATATATATAAACTTATAAATGGATGAGTTTTTTTGCAATCAGGAAAAAAAAAGGAAAGTAAAAACGTCTGCAGCCGAACTTCCCTTTCACTCTGTTCTAGTCTGCCAGATCCAGTTCAAGTTTCCTTCACTTTCACTTTGTTGAATTAGGATAATTAACTCTCCTGACACACTATGCAGGGTAATCAAATATCTGCTCTTTGGCAGTATGTGAATTAGTTTAAAAGTCTCGCTCTCTCTCGCACCCTCTCTCAGCCTCTCTCATGCCATACCTAACACCTCCCAAGGTTGGCATTTATCCATGATTTTAATGAAATGGGCTATAAGAATGACAAACTCATCTAAATCATACAGAACAAGGAAACTGGCCAAAAGGAGACACACATTAATCAGTGATACACTGGAGACACATACAGTAAAGCTGGCATTTAACAGTCCAACACAAGATTAGTGATCACTAAAAAGAGGCAATGACATGAGTGTTGTTTTTTTTTCTCTTTTTTTTTCTCTTTCTTGTGTATAATGTGTCTCAAAAGGTTTGCAAACACCACTTGTGGTTTAGATATGTCAAACCTAAACCTGATTAATAACTTTTTAAGACTGATTTTCATTATTAATGATTATTTATTTTACAAGTGCATCCTTTAAAGTGGACCTATTATGTTAATTGCCAACTACTTACAGGGGTTGGACAATGAAACTGAAACACCTGTCATTTTAGTGTGGGAGGCTTCATGGCTAAATTGGACCAGCCTGGTGGCCAATCTTCATTAATTGCACATTGCACCAGTAAGAGCAGAGTGTGAAGGTTCAATTAGCAGGGTAAGAGCACAGTTTTGCTCAAAATATTGCAATGCACACAACATGACATACCAGAGTTCAAAAGAGGACAAATTGTTGGTGCACATTTTGCTGGCGCATCTGTGACCAAGACAGCAAGTCTTTGTGATGTATCAAGAGCCACGGTATCCAGGGTAATGCCAGCATACCACCAAGAAGGACGAACCACATCCAACAGGATTAACTGTGGACGCAAGAGGAAGCTGTCTGAAAGGGATGTTCGGGTGCTAACCCGGATTGTATCCAAAAAACATAAAACCACGGCTGCCCAAATCACGGCAGAATTAAATGTGAACCTCAACTCTCCTGTTTCCACCAAAACTGTCAGTCGGGAGCTCCACAGGGTCAATATACACGGCCGGGCTGCTATAGCCAAACCTTTGGGCTGCCATATCATGGCATTCCCTTGGCCCAATAATTGTTCTAGATGGGCGCGTCACTGCCAAGGACTACCGAACCATTCTGGAGGACCATGTGCATCCAATGGTTCAAACATTGTATCCTGAAGGTGGTGCTGTGTATCAGGATGACAATGCACCAATACACACAGCAAGACTGGTGAAAGATTGGTTTGATGAACATGAAAGTGAAGTTCAACATCTCCCATGGCCTGCACAGTCACCAGATCTAAATATTATTGAGCCACTTTGGGGTGTTTTGGAGGAGCGAGTCAGGAAACGTTTTTGTCCACCAGCGTCACGTCGTGACCTGGCCACTGTCCTGCAAGAAGAATGGCTTAAAATCCCTCTGACCACTGTGCAGGACTTGTATATGTCATTCCCAAGACGAATTGATGCTGTATTGGCCACAAAAGGAGGCCCTACACCATACTAATAAATTATTGTGGTCTAAAACCAGGTGTTTCAGTTTCATTGTCCAACCCCTGTATATTATTTATCTAACTTAACCTGGTACTCTGCTAATATATAAGAAATCAACCTTTTCATACGTAATCTTTTTTTTTTTTAATTCTATCGATATTTCTGACATCTTGCACTGCAATTTCCTATTTTTAGATTCTTGTATATGTATATTTATGTATATATTTATTTGTTTTATATTTTTTGCACTGTTACTCAAGAACTCTGCACAGGAACTCTTACGTACCCAAACCTTGCACGCAAGTACAAATGACAAATAAGTCTCTTGAATCTTGGACTCTAGAACTGGATAATTCACAATTAAAAAAAAACATTTATCTTATATCAGCCCTTTATACAACCCCTCAGTTCATCCATTGTTTGAAACAAGCCATTTTAGCTCCTGTCTTGTGAAGCCTTTCCATCCATCCATTCATCCATCTTCTTCCACTTATACAGTTCTTGTTGCTTGTGTGTATGGTTCCAAAAACAAACTGCAAACCTACACAAAAATATAATTTCTCATACCAAGTATATTCACAGATTCAGAACAATGTTCATGTTTAAGGGAAATGTGTAAAATACCAAAGTGAAATACTTCTGTTGCCAGTGACCATTTTTTAAGGTTATTTAACAGAAAAAAGAATGTTGTACCCAATGATTCTAATTACATCTTCCAACAAAAAGAACTGCATTCTCATAAAATTGGAATTAAACCACGAAAAATACGTAGGAGTGGACACTGGTTTGTGGAAGCCCCCATGTTGTTCAAACTATATATGAATATACATATTCATCGTCTCATCATCTATATTAAGCTGTATGGCGTTGGCAGAGTAGTTTTGGCAAGTCTTTCATGGTGCAACCCACATACTCAACGCTACATCTCGACCCATAAGTGCATTTTCCTTACAAATGTGGCACCATTAAAGGGAACTAAACAGGCTTTCCAAGGGTATAAGATTTATTGCCAAGAAACATTGTGACAACAAAGGAAAAAAATCAACCAAACACAAATGTTCTTACTCTTTGTGCTAAGAACAGTCCTGACTGTTTACCTTTAGTCTAGCCCAAAATCTAGCTCCGTTTACAAGTACTCTGATAAGTCCTAGAACAAACAAATGGTTTTTTTCCCCTTAAGGGAAGGCAAACAATTACATTTCATGCGTAAAAAGGTAATATTTGAATACTGGGTGACTCCACTATATAGTGATAGAGTATGAAGTAAACAACATTTAGCCATTAATGTCGGACCCAACTCAACACACATTCCTTTTTTGCATTCTTGAGTTTGTTTGCTAAGTCTATAATCTGCCTGATGTTTACTTTCATCCTCTTTTGAATAGTCTGCATCTTAAATGTTGCAAACCAGGAGCTCCGCCTTTTTTGTATATTTGATTTATGATCGCAAGACTGATTGTTTTGTTTTGTCCTTTTTGTTTTGTTCTGTTTTACCTCAGTTGACCTCAATGTACCGAACAGAACACGGTGAGCCTCTTTTGTATGTAATTTATTGTGTCATATTTGCCCACTACATTGTTCCCCTGAGGTTTAACATTGGGACATTCTTTGCTTGACATGGTTTACTGAGCCAACTACATGCTTCTGAGGTCAGTGACTCTCCAGTCACATTCCAGCTGCTCCCACAGTAACCAGTGGCAGGCAGACGAAGGGCTGACATTTAACTTCAGTGCGTTGTTTGGTCTCTCTGAAGCCAGTTCCACTTTTTAACTGCCAAGTCTAGAAACCAGTCAGCTGATGCTTAACGTCTCAAGTTGCTGGCCTCCTGATTGGATATAGATGGTTTCAGAATTAATAGAATCAATTCTTCAGAGTGTGTAGCAAAGTGCAGCCAAAAGATTAACACTGCGATGGTTTCTGTGTATATTAAGTAATTGGTGCAATAGTGAGGTCTGGCTGTTTACAGTTTGAACATGTAGATGTGTTCTTTGGCAATTTGCATTGTCCAAACCACAGTTAAGTGAATTGTCCTGGAACTCAGCTGACTGAAAATGTCTGGCTAGGACTTGTTAGGTTGAATGTAAAATTAAAGACTTTAGCAGTAAAAGCTTAGTGGCAGACCCTGCAGAAGAAGCAAAGAAACGCCTCACATGTGCACACTCACACACAACTCTCTCTGTCTCACACACACAAATACACACTGCAAAAGTAGTTTCACTGCCTGCCAGATAAGCTAAAGTAATAACAGTGCCATCTCAGCTAATTTTAGCCCTGTATTGAATGAGCCGCCACTGGTATTCATGGCAACATTTCTGGCTGAGCTAAGCTGTATATTCGGTCTCTCTGTATTGCCTGTCTCATATTCTCTTTTCTTGCTCCTGATCTTCATTTTTTTTTCCCCTGCCTCCCTCTTTTCCATGTTGTTTATTTCATTTTTACCCCTCTTTCAATTCTCCATCTTTCTCATTTTCTTTCCTATCTTTTTAATACACCACTCTGTTTAAAAGCTATCACATCTGATTTGTTGTTTGGGGCCATGTCTAATGCTTGGCATTTCTAATGGGCGGCAATGTAAATATTTCTGCGTCCCTTTTTGGATAATAATAATAATAATAATGCTTCTTTACAAAAGTAAACATCTCCTTATACCTGCTATGGTTGGTGTTTTCTCCCAACCTATTCTGTACTGCTAACTGTCCTCCAGTTAGCACCAGACACATAATTTCAATCATACATAATAAAGAGTAATGGCCACTAAGAATAGACATATATTTATGTGTTATATATTAGCATCTCTAGCCATGACTATGTCCTGTCTCCTTATATTCTCCTATAGCATTTTTAAGAATCTGTTGTTATTCAAATTGTACTATTTGTGTGATTGAGACCTCCTTATCTGACAGCTGTCACTGAGGTGGCAGTCTTTATGTATTTGGCTGCACTATGTTGCCACTCACAGACCTAATAGTCCATGTAAAACAGTAATAAAGTTGTGCCACACAGTAATGTTTGTTATCAGCCACTGTGTGAAATTTGAATTATTAAAAAAAAAACCCCACCAAGTATATAAAATCAGGTTTAAAAAAACTTTAGCAGCATTCTCTCAAGTGTCGTGGTTGCTAGCTCACATCTCACATCAGCTCAGATGGACTGCTGATACAGGCAAACAAAGTGTTTTAACCAGTTTATATGGTTTTGGGCAAAAATTACTATGCACTCTGTATATGGAATAGTTTTGTCACTTGGTGGATGTTTGTATGAGAATTTACATTTAATTGCATTTTAAAAACTACACAATAATGGGGCTTGGAGATTCAGTAATTATGTTACATGGCAAAGCAACCGCTCTAAGTAATATAAAATCCTGCTGAAATATTCATAACACCGTGTTAAAAAGCTCAGATCATTTCAAACTGGTTTCTTGAGCATGCTGATGAGTTTACTGTACTCAAATGGCCTACACAGTCACCAGATCTCAATAGAACAGAGCACCTTTGGGATGCGGTGGAACAGGACATTTACATCACGGATGTGCAGCCAACAAATCTGCAGTAACTGTGTGCTGCTGTCATGTCACTGACCAAAATCTCTGAGGAATGTTTCCAGCACTTTGTTGAATCTACGCCATGAAGAAATAAGGCATTTCTTATGGCAGGAGAGGGTCAATCCCAAGACTTGCTAGTGTACCTAAAAGTGGTTGGTGAGTGTGTAAGGCTATGGATAGAAATTGTAAATCAAGCTAACTAGCATTAAAAGATAATTTAGCATTTGTTCCTCTTGTCCACAAACGGTCACTTCTGACTACAAAAAAGTGAAATGGTGGCAGTTAAAACCTCACGGTGGAGACATACACGCTATGGATGTACAGTCTATGTTCATGACAAACAAACTGTAACCATTAGAATTTTCTGTACTAGTACCAGTATACCAATATGGCAAAAGGAAACATTTTTTCTTTTTTTCTTTATATATTTATTTAACTAAGTGACACATTTTTGGGTAGCATGGTGGCGTGGTGGTTAGCACTGCTGCCTCACAGCTAGAATGACATCTAGAAGGTTTGAGTTCAATTCCACCTTGGCCCTGTGCCTCTTGCTGTGTGGAGTTTGCATATTTGCATGCATGGGTTTCCGCTCACAGTCCAAAGACATGCAATTACTGGGGTTAGGTTAATTGGTCACTAAAATTGCCCATAGGTATGAATGGTTGTCTGTCTCTCTGTGTTGGCCCTGCGACAGGCTGGTGACCTGTACAGGGTGCCCCCAGCCTCTCGCCCTATGTCAGCTGGGATAGGCTCCAGCGCCCCTGCGACCCTGAACAGGATAGGTGGAAGAGGATGGATGGATACATTTTTCTAAATGTTAATCTATTCTTTAGAAAAATATGACCAACTTGTCAGTACCTAAACTGCAAGAAAGCTCAATACTCTATAGTATACTCTATAGTAAAGATTCCACATCATGCATTACCACATATTACCGCATATTATTTATATACCCATTCAAGAGTATAAAAAAAGTTTTTGTGTAAACCCAGACTGTGTGACTCACAAATGTGTATCCAAGGAAACTCTCCCTGCAGACCACTGAAACAGAGAGAATTTTCAGTGCTCTCAATCCACAGTGAGAAATAATATTTTTTTCTTAATAAATCTCTGTAGATTTTCGAAGAAAATCTTTAACAAAATTGCAATGACCTCATCTCTGTCAGGAGAGAAAAATGAAACATAAGAGAGAGATTTTAGATCTAGGACATTGCTATTGATCCACCATATTACTTTCGAAAAATATTGAAAATGAGCTTTCAAAAGAAGACACGCAAACTCAAAGGAATATTCCGAATTTAGGTCATGCCCTTTACTGCAGCGACTTAAAACCTCCTGAGACATGCACCGCAGTCCTTAAATACTCATAGCAGCATGTTTGAAAAGAACCTCAGTTGGTTTTTTTTCCATAAATGTTGCTCATTCAGTTTTCCTGCTTTGTACCATGTAACATTTCTGCAGCATTTTGCACACTGCTTACCTGTGGACACTTACGTTTCCATTTAAAGCGCACAGCTGTAGCAAAGTCATCATGCCACTTTCCCATAACAGAAATCTATGTGTGAAAATTTAAACACATCAAATCGGCAAATAAAACATACAATGTTAGCAATTTAATGTTTGTGTATCTGGCAGGAGCTCTATTTTGGGAATGGTGGAAGCCTCCTCTCTCACTCCTGTTGTCCTGTGCTGTGACTCTTCTGCTTGCCCTCTGGCTACATGCCTCTTGTACAGAGCACTTCACACTTCCCCAGTGAAACCAAAGCTTTGCCTTAAACCTACTGCTTTGCCACGTCCTCTGGGCTATTTTTACTCCAGCAGTGGCTACTGCTTATACCCATACCACAGCCTTTTGGACTGCAGCAGAGGCCATGTGTTTCCATCTGTGGTGTGTCTAGGTACATGGGCGTGTGAGTGGTAAAACTGAATTTAAAATGATACGTGTACAAAATAAGCTACAGTAACAATTTGATAACAATTATATCCACCAAAAATTCTGGGCACCACCTTGGCCTGGGGTTTGAGATGCTGATCACGAGCCTCAGCTTCCTCATTCAACTTTAAACAGGAAACTTCCCACCCAGTTAGATGTAGCCCTGACACTGGCATTGGCCATTGAGAGAAAAATCTGTCTTTAACTTACAGAGCCTGTATGCAAATCTTGTAAACAGGTTTTTAGCACAGTTCTGAAATATGTACTGATAGTCCTAAAGTTGTGTTTTCCCAACTTCTTAGGAGTTTGCAAGAAAGAACCCCATTACATATGGTGTCAGAAACGGGATGGCTAGTCCTGAGATGAAAAGTGGCCTTCCAGGGGAATGCACTGAACCGCGTTCCCAGCACAGATGGGCAGATGAATGCTGATCAGCTTTCAGCACTGCGAAAGCCTACCTGTTTTCTTCCCTTGTTCTTGGGAGTCCACACTTTAGTAGAACAAGTACAGGTTGACACCTCTGTAGTCAACCTTGGAGCACTCCTGGCCCAGGGAGACCTCTCTCTTTCAATAAACCATCAATAAACCTTTAATAACTTATCTAATCTTATGAGCTGCACAGGCTTCCGCATCTAATTCATATCATTTCTGTCTTGTTCTCTTTGTTATTAACAAGGGTTTTCTGTCCCTTTGCATCCAACAGCTGACACTGTTTCTTAGCTAGACTGTCCTCAGTAGTTTGCCTTTGTATTTCTTGCTGTGTTTCACTCTCTCCTCCAACATTACAGTTTGAAGGGCAGTTAGTCCCTCAGTGGTAGAACATCCTGAAATAGAATAACCACTTACCTGGGTTTCAGGTCTGCTGTGCTCGGATCCTGAACCATATGACAAATGGTGAGTGTTTTATTGAGGTGGTGCAGTCTCCAATCAGCTTGGCCACTGCTAATGGTTGATGGGTCTCAGTAACGGATTCGTATATATTTAAATTCATAGTCACCAAAATAGGTTGAATTCTTGCATAAATACACCACAAAGCGTGTTCTGTGCAGTCATAGATGGTTTCATTTACGGAACTTCCAAATTGTATTATTATGATGATTATTAATAATAAAGTGAGAGGGTGGAGCCGTTTATTTGGTCTCCCTGTGCCTGCATGGGTTCTGTCTGGGTACACTCCAAAGGCATGCTTGTTAGGCCTGCTACTGAAAAAAAATAGCTGCAGGTGTGATTGTGAACATAAATGGTTGTCTGTGTGTATGTGTTGGCCTGTAATGGACTGACACCCTGACCAGGGTGTACCTAATCAGCTAGAATAGGCTTGAGACCTCATGACCCTGAAGTCGCTTATAAGAGGGAGAGAGGATGGATGGATGGGATGGATGGGATGGATGGATGGATGGGATAATATTTTGTTTTCTGTTTTTTATCTTTTTACCTTTTGCCTTTTTGTAAATAATAAAGATACAAGTGTCAGATTACATCTCCTCTTTGGCTCCAGCATGAAGACATGCCAGCATCAACTGCATACAACACAAATACAACATAAACATCATAGGCGCTGTATGATCAATAACTTTTGTGACATATCGTTCTTTATGCTGTGTGTTGATTTCTGCAACACTTTGAAGCAGTTCTTAAGTGCTGCAGTTTTCAACTCATCTTCAAACCTGAAGGCTTCATTTTCACATTTTCTCTCTCTCTCCCTTTCCTCTGTCCTCTTTTACTTTTTCTGCCTTTTCTCTTATCTCCCACACTCTGCCCCTCTGCTTCAGTGAAGTACATCAAGGAGATGTCTGCCTTCTTTAAAAGCTCTGGGTCCCCCGGAGCAGGTCTCCCGTGGGATTCTCCCCCTTCCACACCTCAAAGGGGCGCTGAGCTTTCCCCTGCTGAGGTGAAGGAGCCCCGGAGCATCCCACTGAAGCTGTGCCAGGTGTCACGAAAACAGTGCCCTCCAGACACAGAAAACCGGTACTACATGATTTACTGATTTATGTAATATTTTGCACAGCTTGTACATTTCAATAAAAAAATAAATAAATAGATCTGAGACCAACATGAAAATAACATGGCTTTGTGAGAGACTTCTTCTTGTGTCTTTCTCACATTCTCTTTGTTAAAAGCTGAAACCTCCTCTTTACCCTCAGGCTTTAGTCACTTTGCCATGTCTTTTTTATTCCTCTAACAGCCTTTTCCCCCACCTCTTTTATGTTTCCTTTATGTTTCTTTTCTTGCATCTCTCTCTCTCTGTCTGTCTTCCTCTCATCTCATTTGCCAGGTATTTTGAGGTGATTTCGTCCAACAGAAAGAACTCTGTGTTCTTGAGGGCAAAAGACCCTGCCATGGCTCAATCCTGGTACAATGCCATCAAAACTGGAGCTGCCAACCTTTTGCCTCGAGTGAAGGAGGAGATGAGGAACATGCAGCCTGGCATGGAGGTCAAACATCTGGGCTGGATTACAGAGCAGGTATGGAAGAATGCTGTTGTACATGATAAATAGTCCATAAATGGCTGCGTACTCTCGAACTTTTTGTCTATTATTTTTTAACATGACTACAAGTCTTAAGTCATATACTGCAACCTATACAATGTACAAGCTGTTGAAACATCTCAAGAAATTTGACCCTTTAGTCTTTCTGAGCTCATTTAGCTTTTGCCTTCATCAAAATTTGATAATTTGAACCACTTTTTGATCTATGTTGCCAAACCGAGTCAGGGAACAGAAACATTAGGAACATTTGGAAGAAAAACAGTTATAATTACTTATGTACATGAAAACATACAGGTCAAATTGAACTCGGACTAAGTCATGCTATAAACAAATACGCACTTGTGTGTGTCTGCATGTTACACCTGAAGCTAAAGTGTCAGAGAATTTCACTAAGAAAAGAAAAGTTAGTGTTTTAGAAAAATAGAAATGGTTTTGCTGATCTGCAGCCTAATAGTTTAAAATATTTCTGAAGTTTTGATACAAATGTCAACGGGCGCAGGTATCTCATGGTCCAGAGAAACCTGTGCTGGCTGTGTTGACTGACAAGGACCTGCTTCTGTATCCCTCGTTTCCTGAAAGCAAAGAGAGCCTCAACAGTCCGACCAAGAGTCACGCGCTCATCACTACCAGGTTAACGCCCTCATAGCACACGCTACACAACATGACATTTGTGGTTATTTCTCTCTCTTTCTCATATAAACACATTCACATAACACACATAACTATGGAGTTTCATAAACCCCACCCTGTTCAGCTCAGGCCTTCCCCTGGCTTCTTTTAGCCCAAAGAGCACATGCTCACTTTTTCCCATAGCTGGACTATGAGATATTTTGGCATATAACATCATATTCATGTGGGAAAAAAAAAAAAGTGAAAAGAGAACCTCTGAGTCATGGATTTTTCCGCCATTCTTTCTCTCCTGTGTAGCCCTGTAGCAGTTTTTCAGCAACATTATTTGCTCTTATGTCCACATTATTGTCTGTAAATCTTGATCATTTCTTTTAACTCTTTCCCATACCCAACACCTTCCTTTCTCAGACTGGTGCACTCTGGTCCAGGAAAAAGTTCTCCAGTCCTGGACTCTGAGCTGTCATTTGGCCTGCGCTCAGGCACCAAGCAAGGCGTGGAGACTCATGTTTTCAGGGTGGATTCTGCTAAGGAGCTGTCAGCCTGGACTCATCTGCTGGTGGAGGGTTGCCACAGCGCTGCTGAACTCACCAAGGAGGTCACCACGGGTACAGAGATGCGAAGATTCTTCAACCTCAAGTTTTTTCGATTCATGCCTGCTGCACGTTTCCGCTATGAATAAGCAGAAATTCAGATTTATTAAGAAATAAATCCCACTTAAATGCGTTAAGTGCAGCACGATGTTGGGCATGTCGTTTATACTATAGTCCACATAAATTGTGTTGAGGGGCTGGTATTCTAAAACAATTAGCAGCATCCGTCTCTGCCTCTGTAAGTTCAGAGTAAGGGTCTGCTGTTTTTTGATTACTATCAGACACACTGGTTGATAACCATTGGTAACCTGAAAGAAGTAAAAAAAATTTAAAGAAGAAAGTACCTTTAACAACAGAAGGTTCTCACCCATAAAGATAATTTGGACTGATATTCAGTTACTCTCCAAAACAGCATATTGCAAAACCACTTCTTTTACAGTAAATAGCCTAAAGAAGAAAAAAAAAAGCTTTCTTTGAAGGTAGAAGCTAAACAGGAATAAAAAGGGAGCCCCACTTCTGAAAGTCAAAATACTAGCAGTACAACATGACTTTCTTTTCAGTCTTCTGAGAGTCAGAAATTCTGATTCAGACATTTGAATCATTTCTATAAATATACCTCAAGTCTATTTCAACCAAAACAATTCCTGCTTTGGCTTAAGACACGGTTCTGTTCACCAGACACACGCAAACATTCCAGTTCAAAATAGAGGCTCATCTCCCAAAGCAGGATTAGTGTGACTTATTGTTCTTTACACAGTGATTTGCACGCTGTACCTCTTTGTAGAACGTCCCCAATCTTTGCACAATTCTTCTGCTTGCAATCACATAAAAGATTTGGGCTTTTAGAAATGAAACTTTCTTGTAGTGGATTTTTATAAAAAGCTTGAGGGCAGACAAAACATTTTTTGTCACATGTATAGCAGTATATGAAGTCTTAACTCTGTCCTGATATCTGCACTGAGTAAAACTCCCTGCAGCTCTTTTAGATTTAACCCAGAATGCCTGTAACAGTCCTACTTTTTGGGGCAAGTGCCAGAAACAGTTTAAGAAGGTGCTGTGTAGTAAAAGTATCACATTGCCCTCTGCTGGTAGAATAAGATGATGCAAAAACTTTCAGATATCAAGTAAAAATGCCTTTTTTACTCCAATATAATCATTAAGATTAACCCCCTTTTTTTTAAAACTAAAATTCTGTTTTCTTAACAGTAAAAAAAATCTAAACTGCACTTTTATGTTTTCATCATCACATTTAGTAAACTGTATTTAACCGATCCGTGACCCTGCGTCAATACTGCAGTGAACTCACAAAGAAATCAGAAATCCTTGTATATTTGAGATGATTCAGGCTGATCACTGTTCAGTCATTATCTCACCGTCACTCCACGTAAGCCCTGTTTTTCTGCTCTGGCAGCCTGCAGTTGGAATGGGAAAGAGTGTATGCTGGGAGTGCACATCGATGAGGGTTTCACGCTATTCACAGAAGAACTGGGTGTCAGGAAGAATATTCTCCTCCAGCAGCCCTTTGAGCGCCTCAGAATGTCCTCAGACGACGGGGTTCGAATGATGTTCCTCGACTTTGGAGGCCCTGAGGCTGAGATAGTAAGTTCTGCTCTGTTTCCTGTTCGACTTTGCCTTAAAGTGAAATATGTGATATTTCAGGGCAGTAATACTAGGGTAAAATCATTCCAACCATTACTCTGAGTAGTGAGTGCTTACTTCCTAGAGACACGGTGAACTTGATTAAACCAATTTCTGTCTAAGCATTGACACTTGAGAAAACTGTGGAAAACCATGTAAACACACTCAAATCACAAACAAACAGTACCAGTCACACCCATTCATATGAATCATATGAATGGGTGTGTGCAAACTTAAAGCATAATGATCTTTGAATTCTATATTACCTTAAATTATATTTCTGTACTATTTCAGCCACGTTCCCCGGCCCCTCGCTAACTGCTACAAATCATATTTTACTCTTAAATTTAATCATGTTGTTTATGAGTGTTGACATGTTTATTATGTATACTCTACATTTTGTGATTTCCTTCATAATAATCACTTCTTTTTTTTAAAAAACTGTTTGTTCTTATCTGTATCTTCTTTCAGCAACTGGACCTGCATTGTTGCCCTAAGACCTTAGTCTTCATAATCCACTCTTTCTTGTCTGCTAAGGTCAAGCGACTTGGTCTCTTGGCCTGATAGTGGCCAATTACCCAGAATGTCACAATAGGAATATTCAATAAAACAGCCCAGAAACTCTGAAATTCCAGACGATGGGGCCCTGGAAATGATACTAACAAGCCTTCCTAAGCCTCTAAAAATCATCTTTGGTCAGGCGCCTCCTGATTTTTCTATGGAATGAACTGCAACAGTGATGGACTTTTGTTGAAGTTGTAGCTGTTGGTGAAAGTCAGTAGCCACTTAAGGGATCTTTCATCTGTCAAATCTGTCACAGTATGTCATGACACTTTATGATGGCAAACTGTGTGTGTGTGTGTGTGTATGACTGCCTGTATCTTAATGTTTCTAAGCTTAAAGTCCCAGACATTTTGTTTTTTTTGTCATCACATTGTTGATTTTTATTTCATGAGTCAAAATGGGCCTTTGTCTTGAGCATCCTTTCATCTTTCAATCTTTGCTTTATGTGCTGTGAACAAAATGATTTTGTTGTGAATAACAAAAGTTATTTCACAAAGGTCCTGATTGATGTTGGACAAACATTTTCATAAAGGCAGCTTGAATGAAGTGACAGGATGACATGGCTGATCACTACATAATCAATAGTCTGCACTGAACAATGTGCAGAACGCAACTATTATGATACACTGCTCATGTGGACTCTTAACTTGCCTTTGGCCTGAATTTTTATGTAAGAAGTCACATGTTTTTTAAGACAACTTCCAAAATGCCAGTTAAAAAAGATTTTTCATTGCAGCTGAAATACATCCCTCTCTTTCTAAGAAGAAGAAAGGAGTATATTTTAAAAGGCTATTTTACTATGTTTTAGCTTAACCAATGAATTAGACAAGATATTCATACCAAATGCAAAACTGTGCTGAGTATCAATGGCCTTAATCAGCCTTGGCTTTATTTTTATGTTAATAAAATAAAAATAAAAAATGTGGTGAGAATTTTTCCTGTTTTCTCACAACACTGACAAATATTTTGCATGATCATTTATTGGTAGATGGCATACAGCTGGCTTAACTAAACTACTTCTCCTATATGGTTACAGCGTTTAACCTCTACTTATGATTGAGGGGGGGACAGAAAGCTTCACCGCAGTATTTCTTTGTTTTAATTTAAGTACCATATGAAAAATGTTTGGTTGGTCATTTTTGTCCTTTTATCTGTGCTGACTGAACATCTGCAATTTGGGGCCTTCTTTTCTCTTTGAACACTAAACAGACTTGTATTAATATATATATTTCAAAACTAAAAGTGTTTGCTTTCAAGAATAAAATGTATTGTATATTCTTATTTAAACAAAGGTGTGCCTTGCAGGGTTGTTTGTATATAAATATGTAATAAACTTTGTTAACTTCTATTGTTTACTTTGCATGCGCTTGATTATTATACTTTATATTTGTTTCTCTTAAATGAAAGAATGTATTATCTAAAAGTGTTTAAAGCTGAACTAATTGATATTTAAAGATTCCTAAAGGATAATATGCATTTTATAAAAGCTGCTGCTTGTTATGACCCTAGAGCCTTTTCGAATCTTCAGTATTAGCATTTTGACTGTTGCCATGTTTGCCATGAAAGGGTTTAGTGCTAGTTAGCTTGATTTGCAAGGTGCAGCCATCCATAAATTGTTGGACCATGGTTCAGGCACAGATGTCTGCTACTTAGTACTAAGTAACATAAAACTACTGGAATTTCACCCACCAAAACTGGACCACAGATTTCTTGGACAGGCTGTAAACCAAATAGCACACCATGTTATTTTTTTCAGAGAATTTAATTTCAAATGCTCCACAAAGTTCTAATACCACAAATTCAGTCAAGTTCACTGACTCGAATTAGCAGAAGCAAAGCCTAGCAGGCAACCACTGGCACCCAAGTGTCAAAGCAGCCATGCCCCTAATAAGGCATAATGGGTGAGTTAAATGTAGACAGTATGAAAGATGGATGTAGCTACCATGATGTCACAGACTGGTCACGTTGCCATCTTGGCTTCAATCACAAGTCAACACCACAAATAGTCCTTATTTTGAAATGTAGTATGACCAAGAGTTAAAAAATACAGTTCATTTTTTAGTTAATATGATCCAAAATGAGTGACTGAACCCACAACGGCATCACAGTTGTTTACAGAGGTCAAAAAAGAAAGCAGTTTTTCCGTCTATAGGAAGTCTTTTTTTTTTTTTTTGCACAGCTAATGGCCTTCAGATTGAATACTGGTTTAAGGCACGTCTTCATTGGATTCATTTTCCAGACCCAGCAGCTACGCATTTTATTGTTCTCATTTTTAGATTGAAATAAACTCTGCACCACATTTGTAGATGGGACTAATGACTGGTGAAGCTTAGCAAGTAAAGCATTTAAAATTGATATATTTCCTCTCAGAAAATGGTGGGGAGAAAACAGAGCTAAAGCTTATGTCCATCAAGTACCCAGCATTGTGACTCTAAATGGGTCGGCTGAATGTGTAAATAAGTTAACTGTTTGCTGATTGCCAAAACAACCATGTGGTTTTAATGTGTTTTCATTCTGACCCACACCATCAATCCATCTCTCTAAATCCCTCTTAAGCCAGAGTCCTTTTAGTCAGCTCCAAATCACTTGATATATTCAGCTGCATGTTTTATATCTCATGGTCTTTAACGAGCCGTTCCACTGAGCAGCTTCAGACAGCGGCTCTAGCCTTCGTGCTGTCTTTATTTAACAGTCCCAGTTGGTGATCTGACAGTTTTATTAAGTCCAGACAGATCTGTAGAATGGAAAGAGCAAAGATGATGATGATGAGATGCTGAAGTCAGCAGGGTGTGTGATGGAGGCAGTTAGGCCTGCTGCTGGCCATTGTAAAAAGAGCAAGCAAACAGTCCAGTCTCTTGTGCTTTTACTCTCATTAAGAAGTGTTATCAGTGATGCCCAGATGCTGTTTTTACTAGAAGAATTGTATGTTAATGTGTGTGTGTGTGTGTGTGTGTGTGTGTGCGCGCGCGCGCATGTATGGTCTTTTAAACACACCTCTGAATTTGCGTGTTTCAGAGCAGCACATAAAATGGCAGAGTCTAGTAATAACAAACTGTGAGTTGTATATCGAATCACAATAGTGTTCACGTTTGATCATATGTTCTCCCTTCTTCCCCTTCCAGCTCTCTCACCCCTCTTGTTTAGATGTTCCCATAGAAACCACAGGGAGCTCTGTCTACCTCTTCCATTATGGCTGTTGCTGTTGAAATTGTCAGCCAGCCTCTCAGATCCTGCTGGAGAGGAGGATCAAAATCTGTGAATATATTTTGATCAATAAAATTGTAAGGGCAGAGGGGCATAAAGGGGGGATTCAATTGTTGGAAAATACAATTTTAGTAAAAGAAGTGGCTAAAAGAACATGCTGTACTAGATAAAACAGACTCTTCTTTGTACTGAAGTATGAAAGGCAAACATTGTGATATACAAGAGGTTCTCTAAATTAGGTTCCTATCTGGTTTGGCATCAGGGCATTTGTATGTATTTTTACAATTTTTACAATAACCACAAAGAAAGAAAGAAAGGCAAATCACATCACAATAAAATTTGGATCAAAAACTTGCTACAAATGCATTTGTAGAAAACAGAACATGCTTTGAGGCATAAATGCTAAAGAAAAAATGCTACATGATAAATAAAACATAAACATTTAGTTCATCATATTCTGCTCAAGGGTTTCACCCTTCTGCATAAAGTTGTACTCTAAAATTTTAAATAAAATGTATTTATTAAAAATGTATTTAAAGTATAATGTTGAATAAGACACTATTACACTGGATATTTGTAAATTACAAATGCAATATATGAGAGTTCTCAGTGTATCTGTAGTCTGGTTCCCCTTTGTCAAAATATCTGTTTCTCTTTCCTAATGTGCTCTAAGTTCATGTAATGGCCTGCTATTTATATAGCGCTTTTTTAAATCATTTTTTTAGTCCATTGCAGAGTTGCTGCTGCAAGGTAGCTGGCACCTGTCATGGTGGCAATCCCCAAACCAGATGAAGGGAGACTTCAAAGGCAGCTGATGGGTACCAGCAGGCCAAGCAGAAAGTGGCTAAAGCAAAAGACTTTTGTACTGCCTCGAAGTGATCCTGGCAAACTGTCAGACGACTCAGGAGAGGAAAGCATTGCTCTTCTCACTCGGTATCTAGTGCAGGTGGGGCGATGCTGACTTCAACTGAGGATAGTCGGCTGGTGGAAGGAATACTTTGAGGACCTCCTTAATCCCACTGACATGGCTTCAATAGAGGTTTGTCAGTGGGACAAAAACCCATTGTCACTAATTACCTCAGGCCTCAGAATCGTATCCCTGCTTTATACAGATGATGTGGTACTGTTGGCTTCATCAGGTGGTGGGCTTCATCAGGTGGTGGCCTCCAGCTTGCATTGTGGAGTGGTACACAGCTGAGTGTGAAGCAGCGGATATGAGAATTACCTCCAAGTCTGAGGCCTTGGTCCTCAGACCCAGGACATGCTACACACTACAGAGATTATATTTCTTGGCTGGCCTGGGAACACCTTGATGTTCCTGCAGATAAGTTGGAGGAGATGGCTGGGGAGAGGGAGGTCTGGGTTTTTCTGCTTAGGCTGCTTCCCCTGTGACCTGGTCCCCAGATCAGTAGGAGAAGATGGATGGATGGATGGATGGATTACCATGTATATGAACTTGACTGACATCCCAATTATAATCTATAGGGTTTAATATGATGTTGCCCTGGCTCATAGTTTCTGCTCTAATTCATCCCAAAGTTGTTCTCTCGAGTTGAAGTCAGGATTCTGTGCAGGCCAGTCAGGTTCTTCCACATCAAACTTGTCCATGTCTTTATCGACCTTGCTTTGTGCACTACTTAACAGTCATGTTAGAACAGGAAGGGGCCATCCCAAAACTGTTCCCACAAAGCTGGGAGCATGAAATTGTTCAAAATGTCTCAGCATGCTGAAGAATTAAGAGTTCCTTTCACTAGAATGGGACAAGTCCAACCCAACACCATGCCCCCTCCCTCTCCCACAACCAAACTTTACACTTGGCACAATGCAGTCAGACATGTACCATTCTCCTGGCCAACGCCAAACCCAGATTCATCTATCAGATTGCTAAATGGAGAAGCGTGATCTAGAGAGCACGTCCCCACTGCTCTAGAACCCAGTGGTGGCGTGCTTTACACCACTGCATTTGATGCTTTGTGTTGCGCTTGTTGATGTAAGGCTTGGATGCAGCTGCTCAGCCATGGAAACCCATTCCATGAAGCTCTCTATGCACTGTTCTTGATTTAATCTGAAGGCCACATGAACTTTGGAGGTCTGTAGTGATTGACTCTGCAACAAATTGGCAACACTACACTCCTCAGCATCTGCTGACCCCACTCTGTGATTTTACGTGGCCTACCACTTTGTGCCTAAGTTGGTGTTGTTCTAATCACGTCCACTTTATTATAATACCACTAACAGTTGACTGTGGACAATTCTTTCACAAAGAATGGGTCTTTGTGAAGCAGACTGCATGCCTACTGTGGGTGTTTGATTTTATACACCTGTGGAAGTGATTGGAACACCTGAATTAAATGATTTGGATGGGTGAGTGAATAATTTTGGCAATATAGTGTTATCCCTGAGTCTAGGCACAGACCCAAAATTGTCCATTTGGCATAGTTTCTACACTTTATTGCCCAATTAGAGTCATCTTTATACAAATGAGCTTTTATTAAAAAAACAAAAACAAAACAATAAAACACTGCAGAAAGTGATGTTTAGTTCACTGGTTCTTCTGCTTGCTGTCAATAAGCCAGTCATTTTAATATCAGTGCTGTCATCAGTGTCATTCTGAAAGTTATAAACGATTGAATCATCACACAGCTTATCTGTAACTTTTCATCAAAGTTTTGTGATAAGGATCAAAAGTGTGAACGAAAATAATCTCAAACTAAATATGGACAATATCTTTTGACAATTTTCTGTGTTCACCTTGGATCATAGTACATACAGTAACTGATTAAGTGCATTTACTCAAGTACAAATGTGAGGTACTCAGTTAGAGGAAAACAATCTAGTTTTTACTCAGTACATCCAGTCTTTACAGTACTTTACCTCAAACAAAAATGACACTTATATGCAAATGTATCAGGAACAGTGATGCCAGATATGAAGGATATTTTGTGCCATTATCTCACACAAAAGGTCACAGAGATATATATATATATATATATATATATATATATATATATATATATATATATATATATATATATATATATATATATATATATATATATATATATATATGCTTTAACTATGTACAGTAGTTTGAAAATAAGACCCATTAGCACTTGTCTTAATAGTAGCTCACCCTTAGGGATGTGCACAGATGCAGCTGACACATCTAGAACCCTGTGTTGCTATCAACTGTTTAATGCATTAACTATGTAAGTGTTTCTATCTTAAAATGACAATCTTTTTTAGCTGCAGAATAAATCTGTTCTTCTTATATCTTAGTAGGAATTTAATACTGATCTCAGTTCTGCCCCAGAGCAATGGTGTTCAGTTTTGTAAATTTAATGCATATACACTGAAGTCTAAGTTATTCATTATTGCGGACTTGAGCTCTATATTGGCATTACACTTGTAGCAGGCAGGTGGCAGTAGAGTACTTGGGTATGAGAGAAAAACTCAGCAGCAGTGTACCTTTCAGAGGCAGTAGGGGTCTCTGTGTCTCCATATGGAAGAATCACAAAGAGAGCACTGGTGTTCTGTGTGGAAGTAGAGAGAGAGAGAGCATTCAAGCTTTGATTGGTCCTGACCAAATTCAGAACAGGACATCCCACAGTATTCAATACTGTGCCCTCCTCCCCACCCTTCCCTTCCTACAAACACAAAAGGACTACAGAGTAGAAAGAGGACAAGAGATTAATACTTAGGCTCAAGCAGAGCAATTCATATTCCAATTGGAAGAGCATGTTATCTATTTTCTCGTACTCATTCATTGTGCTTTTTTTCCTAAGAAGCATTCGAATCAAAGCAGGGTTCAACCAGAATCAAATACGACTTTCAAGGAACTGAACAATAGCAACAGCATTTAGTATAACTCGAACGTTTCAACCTTGCAATCCAAAAGAAGCAACTGTGCAATCACTTTCACATCAACTCCTCAATAACCATGTCAAATATGTACAGAGGGATGGGGTGAGGCTAACGCCAAATCCTGTGTCATTGGAAAGTCATTCATCCAAGCTTAATCAATCTAGGTTGTTTGATTCAATTCAGACTGCCTCCTGGGCAGAAGAGAAAAAAACAGAATTAAAACAGAGTTGAGCTGACACTTTCCAACTTTGACAAGCTTCTCACCAGCTCTTGCCTCCTTTATTTCCCCCTCTTTCTTTCTTTCTTTCTTTCTTTCTTTCTTTCTTTCTTCTTTCTTTCTTTCTCTATCATTCTCTCATCGGTCTCCTAGAGGCAGGCATTATAGGTAGTCATTTCATGCTAAGGTATAGCTTGATTTCTTTTTTCAGTTATCTTTTTTTTTGTTTGTTTGTTTTTTAAGAAATCGTTATTACTACTGTATGTCTTAAAGACCAGGTTAGAGTTATTAAATATGCCAAAGCGAATTGTATTTTCGCTCAAGTAAGCTTCTTGGAAATATTCCATCAGGGCACCCTTTTATTCTTTCCAAATGTAGTTATGAATTTTAAAGTAGACTTGTATTACTGGAGGAGAGAGGTGTGTGATCAGAATACTGAGCAAAGCCCAGATTGGACTTCCTTGTTCTTGGAGCATTGAAAAGGAGACTGTAGCTGTCAACAGTGGAGGTGAAAAAGAGAAAACGAAAGAGAGGAAGAAAGTGGGAGTTAATATAGCTTGATGTCAAGCACTTTAAGTACTTTTTAAAAAATATGAAACTATGGGAAGGGACCATATTATCTTAAAGTATAATATTATATGTGAGTGTGTGATACAATAGTTCCAAAAGAAATGATAAAAAAAACATGTTTTGCTTGCATATTTTTTTAACAATTTAAACACATGGTAGTATCATCATATAAACATTCAGACCCAACACCACTACCCCATAGCCCACCACCCCACCCCACCCCACCTCATCCTTCCTTCATTTAATTTTTTGGTATTCATGAGCATATGCTCCTGTGTGAAGTCCCCTGTCAATAAATATGCACAGCCTTAATTGTTCCCATCGTAATTAGACTACAGTTCTGTTCTTTTTGGCTCAGGTGTATGTTAAAGCTCTTTCTTTTGTCTGTGGTTTGGCACCTCTGATGATTTCCATGACAATCATTTGAGTGAGTGAGGAAGTGAGAAAAAGGAAAAAGGCAGAGAGAGAGCGAAAGAGAGAGAGGAGGTGAGAAACAGTTGCTGGAATAAAGCCCCATCTCAATCTGAATAGCTTATTAATAGAGCTGGTCCCAGGCAAACAGATGGCAGCTGCCAAAAACAAACACAGAAATCACAGAAATGAAAACCCTAATTCAATTAGGTGGGAAGCTTTCCTCACTGCAGCAGTTATTGAGCAGTTTCCATTAATTTGATAATCCATTTTTCAAAAGAAATGTATTAAAAAGTGCCTTTTCCAAAGTGTTCTCCTGTGTTTGGTATCTGAGGCTGGTAAGTACAGAAAGGAGAGGCCGCGAGCTGCATGTATGTGGGTGTGAGAAGAAAACAGGATTTAAGTAATTACTGGCTCATGGTTAACAAATGCAATTAAAGTTACTAATGAATGAATGATCACATTGCAGTGCTCCTAATATGAATTTGTTCAGGTTAAAGTAGAGCTACCAGACTAGTGAGGTAGGTTCTGTGCTGTATTCATGCTAGCAGATTACTTTTTATAGCTGCAGCAACAGAAACGTATCAGAGAAGGAATAGCAAGAAGCTATTTTTGGAAAAAATGGGCGAAGTTTATCTGTTTCTTAAAATTAATCATATTCTGTTAAAAGTTTCAGTGTTAAATTACCGTAAAGTCCTGGCGGCTCGATTTATGTTCATCAAACCGTTATTTTACAGTGTGCCTACTGTAAAACACTTATTGTGTCTTATTTTACATTTTACAGTGCTGTTTAGTATAATAGTGTGAGCTTTTTGGTTGCCACTAAAATGTTATTTTAGCATTGCTACCGAAAATCTCCATAAACACTTGATGAATTATGACTTATTGTGTTTTAGTCAGAACTTTTAAACTCACCTTCCAAGACAAAATGGTGCACTTGTCCTGCCTGTCCCTATTTTGATATTTTTCAGATTTCCCAAAAAGCCAAAATGTGACTTTCTGAGCATGCTCTATAAGCCTTAATTAATTAATATGGAAGGGAATATAATGGACTGGCATTTACTGTATATTGTTTTTTTCTCGTCATACTGAACACTCAAAACACTTAAGACTACAAGCCACATTTAATAATATATACATATAGTGCTTTATATAGTATGCTATTATTTACATCATAAACAGTTTACCTCTCACCTACCTCTCATCCATGGTCATAGAAGACAGAGGGAGGAAGCTGGAGTTCCTGGAGTTCCTGCAGACATGGGGAAAAACTCCACGCAGAAAGAACCCAGCCAAGGTTCAAACAAGACACCTTCTTGCTGTGAGGTGACAGTGCTAACTACTGCACCACTGCTATGCTTGCTGGGCTCAAATGTATTTTTTATTAACTTGCAATATTTCTGGAGAATAGTCAAATGTCTCTAAAACAGTAGTAATAGTAGTAGTAGTAGTAAGATTAATAATAATAATAACTCTGTCTGATTCATGGTGCACATAAACATCTGACCTTTCACATACTCGGGCAGAGCACAGCTTCAACTTCTGACGTCGAGTTCATGGCAGTAGAGCCTTTAAAACAGGTCCTGAAAGGAGTTGGTACAACTTCACCTACTGCACACATTAAATGTAATAAATGATTCAAAAATATTCAGAAAAGAAGTCGAATGATTTTAAGAGCAAAACAATATATTAATAATAAAGCCCACAATGTTAAATTGTAGCCCTCATCAGAGGTTTTGTTTGGAAGTTTCTGTAGCTCTCTGAGTGTTTTAGCTTAGGATCACTTTTTTGAATTGAATCCCAAGTTAGAATTCAATCCACATTTTTCACCTGCTCCAAGCCTTTTAAGTCAATTTCTTTAAAACTGGGGAGACTGATTGAAAACACTTTAGTCTGATAGAAAGTATCATTACTTGGAAGAGACACAGTGAGGGATGAAACTAAAGAAAAAGAAGAAAAACATTCTGGTGTATTTGATTCTAATGAATTCAGATGCACCTGACAAAAATAAATGTCCCCTGGGAAGAAAAAAACAAGTTTGTCTTATAGACATAAATAGAAAGTGAGAGGGTTTAAAGATAGAGCGGCATAGTGGATTTGAAATATGAAGATTACAATCATGCACAAAGCATTCTGGATTTTGCAGGTACACAAAAACTGTAATTGGTAAAAGAGGAAAGCTATGTGAGCATGATATGCCATGTTTGAGACACAAAGGAGTTCACAGTTATAACAATAAGATAACAAGACAAACCAATTTGCCCTCCCTTTAATTTCCTTTGATCCAAGAAGCATTCTAAATTGATGTCTTTTGCTCAGGAATTGACAAAAATATGACAATTTTCAGAGATCAAAAGATGCAAAAAAAAAAAAAAACAAAAAGAAAAGAAAAAAGAAGAATCATCCGACCCATTAGATGGTAGTGTAAAAAACTTAAGAAAACTTTTTATTTGCAATTTGCAACCGGCTTGTTTGGTGGACTAAATTCACACAGACCTCGAGTTTGTCACCTGAGATACTGAGTGAGACACACTGATTAAAGTGAGCCATAAAGGTCAATGTTCTTTATGACTGGAGAATATACTGCAAACAAAAAAGACAGAAAAAAATGTTGCTCCCACCATTAAAGTCATCTTCCAACTTAACAGTGCGTTCTCCAGCATTTAACTGTGGCTAGCATCTCAAAAGCTCGACTTCACAGAAGATCAGAGATTTGAACCTTTTAGGCATTCTGACAATAAACTGAACAAAAATGAAAAAGAAAAAAATGTTACATGCAGTTGTTAAAGAAGAGATTCGGGGAAATACATGCCATTATGAGCCATGAATTGCACACAGCCTTCATCTGCTCCAACAGTTACTTGGCAAAATTATATCTATACCAAGTGAAGTACTGAATAAACACATTTTCTCTGCACAAAGAAGCAACCTGTAAAAACTCATTTTTCTGCAGTTGCAACCATTGTGTTGGTAGTCTGTTGTTATCAGTGAAGTGGGGAAAAGAAGTGAAGTGGCTAAAAGAAACATCCTATCATTAAATTTATTCAAAAGATTAATCCAAAAAAAAAAAAAAATCAAATATTTTTAAAGAAGCACCTCTGCAGCCTACAGAACAACATTGTCTGCTTAATCCCACTAACCATGATTTGATTGGTTTAAAATATCAAATTTCAACATTTGAATGTCAAAGTGGTTGCTGGTGCAGTATCATCAACTAAAAGTAAGTCTCACATCATGTTCTTGTTATTTTGTTATAGTCAAATTAGGCTTTTTGGCCTTAGATTATTATGTTGATATTTTTGACTAGCTTTCTTCATACTTTAGCTAGCTTAGGTGCGAGCTAGCAGTTGGTTACCAGAACCACTATTCATTGCACGTGTCATTGCTAACCGTGTAGCTATTTAATCTTTAATTCAGTCAGGTTTACCTAATTAAATTGGTCAACAGAGCAAACTTAACAAATTATTCATATTATCGGGTATGTAATATAACACAACTGTCTGTCCTTCTTCATTTGCCTGCAACTTCAGAGGCAACATGATATGACACATTGAAATACATTAACCAAAGTCCAGCCAATAAAATCAATCTTAAACTCTGCCCAAATATGACATATAACGCAATCAAATTATGGTTGGCTGGATATAATACTCATTGTTTAGCCTTGCCCCTTTCTGCATGCTGCCTAAAGGCAGGCGTGATCTAATATGTATCTTTATTTTTCCTACATGTTTTGCATTTGATGATTACATGAGTGAAATGAACAGTGCGTCTTTCAAGGGTATCACAGCAATGGTAAAGTAAGGAGTAAATCAGCATAATGTATAGTGATGCTATGTTTACTGTATATTGGCAAAGCATGTTCCACAGATTGGTTGCTATGGTGCTGATTTTAAGAACATAACCCCTTTTTATGCCAACCAAATGCTAGGACTGTCTATTATACGACATGCCAACATGTTGCACTATATTGAGTTGAATCCTTTCCCAATTTCATCATCAGACTTATTTAAACAGTGTTACATGCCATGTGCATGACAGACCTGAATACCTATCTTCCTAAGTAACTATATTGTATTTTCATAACAAGCCTTTAATCCCAAACATCTGGACAGGAACCTTATTACAATAACACAACCGTTTCTTTCTAACACTCTCTCCCCCATGTAGTTATTAGAGGATGTAAGGTGGAGCATGTGTGGGCGATATTGCTCAAATAGAGCAGCTGCAGTGTTTAACAAACATCTAAAATGACTGCATATGTTTGGTCCTCTTTCTGTAGCTCCAGTCTGAGGTGATCAGGGCATAAAGGGACTTGACTTTCACAGACGACAGCAGAGGTGATGAGAAAATAGTTATGTGTGTGGTTCTCGGTCTGACTCATCTCCTCTTCAAGTCAAGACTTAAGAAATGCTGAGATGAAGAAATGTGAAACTTTATTATTTTACCTCTTAGTCAGTGAGAACTGCGGGTTTTCTACAGACACGAGGACTCATGTCCTACAGCCAAAAGAGTGGGTGGTACTGGGTGGGGGCTTTGCTACTTATCAAAAAAGGGTATCATCTGGACACCATTGCCTTAATGCTCTCAACCACAATGTTCCCTAAAAATTTAAATTGTAGTATGAGCTTTTGCACATCCCCTTTTCATTTTAGTTTAATAGAATAGTGTGTAGAATATCTATAGTGTCTGAAAAATATTATACTGTGAAAATCAAACATATCTAAACCTGCAATAGCTAAGCTTTTGGTTACTCTCAGATTGTGAAAAATAAAGAGTAATGAACACAATACAGGCACATGGAAGGCTGATATGATGAGAATCTCGGCAAACATGCTTTTTACACATCCACGTTGCACGTTGCAAATACAAAACAAAATTGACATTAATTGAAGTTCAAAATCTGAAGTCTGTATGACCACTATTTAGGGGGTCTCCTTAAACACCTGGCAGAAATGGCTAATTACTTGAGTATTTTGGAAAAGACACAGGGTAAATGTTACAGTTGCTGTTTTCATTCATTAGCAACTAGCAGCATCATAAAACAAATGTGCAGCTGATTACTGGAAGTATTTTGTGTTGCTGTGATACAATAACGGTAATACAGGTGCTGTTTTGCCATATAATGCCATGAATACCATCTTTTTTCTAATGGCCCTATAAGGTGTGAGGCAATGTTGCTAAATTGGTACTGATACATTTAAATTTGAGTTAATCCAATCATAGTGAGAAACTCTTCCTCACCTGATGTTTCACAATGAGTCTCAGGGGAATTTTAGATTTTAAAAAAAGTGTGCATTGTATAACAAACGATGCAGCATCTTAAAACATTTGATTGTTTGCAATATCGGAATAAAAACAGGAAACGGATAAAATTCGGTCACCACATGTCCTATTGAAGGGTTGTTAAAACTGACATAGCATATATGCCGGATTACGTAAATGTCTACAGGTGTGAAACCACAAGTGTGCTTTGTGCCTTGTGTTTTTCCTGATATATCTTGTCACACTATGTTTGCTTTAGTGTTTTGTGCACAACTATGAGTATGATACTTATATTAAAGAATGCAAGTTTGTTCCAAAAAAAAAAAAGAAACACCTATCTATGCAAACTTGATTATTTTTTTTAATTATTAGTGTTTCATCATTTAGCAAAAGCACTTGAACAAATTTTAAAAAAAAGAAAGAAAGAAAGAAAAGGAAAGCAGAAAAATTGCAACATCTAGTGTAGTTCACAAATTATGTGGGAAATCTTCCATTTTGTAGATTAACCATTACTTTTGGTGCAGTACAGTCAGCATAAAAAAGAAACCTTAACTGATTCTCAACACAAAGCGAAACTCATTTCTTGTTAAAACCACCCACATTTCCTGCTGTTTGTTTCTGTTACCGCAGCACCAAAGTTGCAACTGAAACGTTTTGCCTATATGCTGCAGTGGCTGGCCTCTGAGGCTTGGCGTGTTTGGAGTTCAGTTGCATGTAAGCCTTTAGTGCTGACCTTCTCACCTGCATCAAGCTAAACTCAAAGGACAGACGAAAGTAGCTATCATGGGATCGGATCGTTTTTTCTTTTTTTTTAATTTAAAGGGCATTGTTAATCAGCAAATATAGAAGGAATACAAGTGTGCGTTGGTGATGAAAAATTTCAATCACTAGCTATTATTCATCCACAAATATGGAGAACTTGCAGTCCAAGTTTGTTTGTTTTTTTATAATATGAATAATTGATTACACGGAGAAAATAAACATTTTGGCAGCTATGCAAACAGCTCCTTTAAAAAAAAAATCAAATATTCTCATGAAATATTTGAGTTGAAGGACACCTCTATTCATATTATCCATCTTTGCATGTAAAGAACCTTTCGTAGTGTTTATAACTTTTTGGACTCAGCCTTAAAGGCTGAATTGATGGTTTCTCATCACTGTCTACGAGATGGATACCACACTGACCCTGTCTTTGCCATCCTGGCTGCTGTTACTCATATCACCCATTTAGTTGCAGCAGTGATCTTTTCAAATCAATGGAAACCAAGAAGACTGCTGCACTCACCTCTTCTCAATGGTGTCCTCCACCATAAATTGTTACTTTTCATTCTCTGTTGGCCTCATGACTTTGACTTTGGGATGAGGGATGGGATTAAAGGAGTTGATAGAAGTGTCAAATTGATATGGTCTTCTTGAAGTATTTACTGCGGAATTACTTCAGACAATGATTGTAAGCACAGACTGAATACGTAGTAGCTTGTTTTGTTTTTTGTCAAATATAAGCGAGCAGAAACAGCCCATTGTTACCACACCACTTCTGTATACACAGATATGCCTACAGCTGGAGAGGCAACACCCAAACATAGGAAAGAAGAAGCACACGTACATGAGAAGATATTCATACGAGCACATGACTGTATGTACACAAAAGGCACAGAGGCAAGTCTGTGTGGCTTCACCCAAAACCTCTTTTATCTGACACTACATTAAGAATGTATGACTGTGATTTTCATATAATGTGTGTCATATCACAAAGTGGCAGGTTTTCCAATTGTCCAATAATGATCTATTTGCCAATTCAATACTACTGAAGAAGAGACGGCAGGCAGACATAACATGAATAAAACATTGAATGAAAGGATCATGACAGTTCCATTTCAATCTTTCCTTCCCTCTCTCATAAAGTCTCTAAGAAGACTTGTGTGCAATTGGGGTAAAATCAGCACTTGGACGGCTGCCTGAGTTTGTATGCACATTGCATTCCTCTGTTCTCTTTATCTCACACTAGACGCCTACGATGCACTACTTTCACAAGCAAACGTCTTCTTGCATCTGCTCTGTTTGTTAAAATAGTTTACTGGCAATATCTGCGCTGGCTGGTGCACACTGTATCCATGGTTAATTAGTTGCTGCCATTGGAGCCCTCAGTTGAATGTAAATTTATGATACAAATATGTGACCTTCTTAGGTGCAAATACATTGTGCAGTACAGTGAGTTGGGGGTGTTTGTGCATTTAAAAAAAAAAAAAACTATTACCATATCTTCACAAAAGGTGTGATCATCTAATTAGAGGAGGAGGGGAAAAAATGAGAGACATTAAGTCCGCAGGGAAAAGAGCAGGCACGATCACTTTTAAACTTTTTTTGTCTTTATTATGCAGGTTTGAAATAAAAGAAGCATTGTGACACAAACCGATGCTGCTGGCAAGAAAAGAAAGGAGCAGCACCCAAAATGTAAAAAATAAAGAAATAATCACTGTTGTGGTCATCATCATTAAGTTTATCAAACCAAAACAAAGAAACAATAAAATAAGAATAAAAATATACCTCCATCGTAAGAAGCAAAAGTGATCTAATTTCTTTTATAAATAAGAACCTGTCAAATGGCTGATGGGCAACTAGCAGAAAACAATATACCGATAACCGTTTAAAATATTTATCATTACTGGCTTTACAAATAAAATAACTACAATTGGCAGGGTTTCTTTTCTTTCTTTCTTTTTTTTTTTTAACAGAACTTAAAATGTTATAGTTTTGCAGCAACCAAAACTGAAATGATGCTACACTTAAAGAGATAAAAACGAGATGTCAGCAAAATGCATTTCTGTTAATCACACAAAAGTTAAAAAAAGATGAGATCAACACAACCAAACACCAACTGGAAAGTTATAAAAGTCACTGTAATGTGGCTGTGATGGCTCCATTCACATGTTTCATTACTTCACTTCTGCATGTAGAAGGACACAAACTGACATTATGGTCAGAACATAACAGAAGGGTGGGGCAGGCATTTTGAGGCAATTTTTTTTTTTCTCTCCCACCTGCAACATTACATCTCATTTTATCTCACGGCGCTTCTTTCTCTTTTTCTATCTCTCTGCTCTCTATCTCTCACCTGGCTCTTTCCATTTAATGATCTGCAGGACACATATTGTGTATTCAGTTTTAGATTGAACTTTATTGGAAAAAAACACACCAGTGAGCACAGATTTAATGCAAGAATGAGAGTGTGAAATACTCCTCTGAAATCCAGCTGCACAAGGCTGTTAAAATTCACGAGAAAGACTCGACGCTCGAACACTGAGACACTCTTGCACACACGTGTCTGTGCACGTACACACATACATACTCAACTGCACACGTCATGAATGGGTACATTCTAATGTCCAGACATACATACATGCACCCACCCACCCTCACACACGCTCACACACACACACACGCGCACGACTTACATGTAATATTAAAGAAGAAACAAATCTATGTGGACTTCCAATTCCCAATTTGATCCCATAAAAGTGATATTTACAATCACACTGTGACAGCTCAGTAGACCTCAACAGGTCTTTAATATTAAAAAAAGATTATTTTTGTTTTGTTTCTCTTCCCCACCCAGACTTTTTGTATTAATTTGCAGGCCCGTAAGCAAAGCTACGATAACATCAATGCCTGCTAGAACCTACTAAATGTTAATATTTCTCTACAGTACAGGGCCCATCGCTTATTGGCAAAAAAAGAGGAACAATTTTGCAAGCCAGAAATAAATAAAACAGCATCAACAACAACAAGAAAGAAAGAAAGGAAAATAAAGCGATTAAAGGAAAGTAAGAGTATCTTTTTTCTTCCCGTTCTAATTAAAGCTGGATGGGGTCCCTGAGGGGACTTTATGGTGACACGCGAGAGGAGTGCTCTGCGGCCCGGCCTGTATCAGAGAGAGGGCATAGACACACAACTCAGAAGGTGGAAGAGGGGTGAGTGGGTAGGGCATGGGGGAGGCTTTATAAGTGCTTGGCAAATTTCAACAGCAAGAGGACTGCTAATACATTAAGTGGTACAGACAGTAGTCATCAAATTCTGGTCACAAATTCTAGAAACTGAGAAAAATAAAAAATTACACTGACCAAAAAAGGTGGTGGTGACGTGTTTGGGAAGCGGTGTGTGTGTGTGTGTGTGTGTGTGTGTGTGTTTGAATGTGCATGTATGTATTTGTATGTTAAGTGTACACTGCATGTAAGTGTGCGCATCAGAAGAAGAAGAAGAACGGGGGGGGGGGAGTGGAATCGGGGATGAGAGTAGACTCCTCTGTGTTGTATTTGTCGACAGAGTATCATCTTCAGTTTCAGGTGAGGTAGAGTGGCTTGTCCCTGCCTATCATGTTGCCACTGAAACAGACAAACAAATCAAAATTCAAAAACACAGGCACAGTTTAGATTATGAATCAACGCTACAAAACTTCACAAAAGTGTGAAATCAGAGGAGCATTTTTCTTTGATTGCATGATCATTCACTGGAGGTGATCATTTAATTTTTCATACGTCTTTTCTTAAAACAAACTCTCTTAATGAACATGAGCATGAACGGTACTATTGACATATGATACCTTCCAACTTTCCAAACCATTTAGTACAATAAGAGTGAAAACTGTTTTTTTTCGTTTTTTTTTTACTGCTGTCTGACAAACACATGACAAGCTCTATTATCTCACCATTACTTCTATAGCCGTCTCACTGGAAACAAGCTAACAATTTTCAACATTATATATATGTATATATATATATATATATATATATATATATATATATATATATATATATATATATATATACACACACACATATATGGTCTAAGATTTCCGTTGGACTAAATCTATCTGACAAATACAACCTAACCTGAGTATTTTTACCAGCAAAGGTTAGCATGTTCATTTGTTAGCATGTTAGCATGTTCATTGGAATTGAATTATTTTGTCTGTGTTCCAAATGTTATTTAAAACTATACAATTTGAAGAGCGTCCACTGACCTGCAGTGGTTGCCACACTCCCGATTGCAGTATTCATTGTCCCAGTCATGGGTCTGAGCCACTCCAGGACCTGGACCAGGGCCAGGAGCTCCTGGAGACTGGGAACCTCCAATACTCTTCTGATACTCTGACTGAAGGTGGGAAAAACCCTACACGAAGTACATTAAAATTAGGCACACATTTTAATTTATAATCTCCCAACAGCAGATGTGTCTTAGTTTGTTACTATACCTGCTGTCCTGGAGGTGGGGAGTGAAGCGAGGCCTGAAGCCCCATCTGGTGAGAGATGATTGACTGGGACTGGACCTGCTGCATGCGGATAGGCTGGTTGAGAAGTGAGCTCTGGTGCAGGGAGAGCTGCTGGTGGGGGTGAAGTGGAGGGCTGATCTGGAAGGAGGAAGGGGGAGAGGCACTAATGCTGGGCAGCATCTGCGATTGGCTGAGCGTCTGCGACAGAGTGTGGCGAGGGGCGTGTCCTGCATAGCTCTGCAGGTCAGTAAGAGGAAAGGCCCCAGGCCCCAGGTATGGCGATGACGACTGGGGAGGAGGTGGCACGCTGTACAGGGGCGGGTTGGCTGGCATCATATGTGGGGAAGCCTGGCTTGTCTGGACACTTTTTGCCTCCACTGGGTCATTATATGTCTTAAAGAGAGAAAATCCACAACAATGGTTACCCTCATTGTAACAATATGCTAACTTAATATAGCTTATTATGTGGTACAACATATAACCAACCATAAAAAACTGCAGTTTCTTGAGCCACTTGAGGCTGACTTGAGTAACTCTGCATAGACTCTCATTTAAAAATTCCCAACTTACAGCAGAACTTTTTTGCTGACTACCCACTGAAATAATGGTTACATACACAGAAAATTCCATCAGTACAATTACACTTACTTATTACACTTACCTTCCAATATAAAATGTCTTGAAATGACTCTTTGTTGTGATTTGGTGCTACATAAATAACACTTAATTGAATTATTTGTTTGTTCTATTAACTATAGTAGTTCTGTACTGCCCTTCCTGGGATGTGTCGTGTTGTGACTGCACTTATTGTACACACTGCTAGCATATACTGTTAAAAACTGTAACTTTAGTATGCAAATATTGCTTGAGGAAGATAAGAGCAAGCACACGACAACCAATTAAACCAATTAGATTAGGTCACTCAACTCTTTCCAACAGACACAACTCTAACCCTCACGTCATTTGGGGGGGGGGGGCACTGGAATCCGCAAGTTAGCTAATGAAACTGAGTTGCCAATGTTAGTATATATACAGTCAAGTGAAAAAAGTACACCCTCTTTTTACAGTTATAGTTGATATAAGTTTTTACATATCAGGGAATAATAAAAAAATATTTGGTCCTCAGCAGTATATATAATATATAGCTTTATATGAACAACGAGGCATGACATATTACAGTTTCATTATTTATTTCATGATATTAAGCCAAAATGCAGAACCAGTATATGAAAAACTAAGTACACCATCCATAACAATTAAGATGGCAAGAAGTAGTGAGGTGCTGGCAATACAGTCTACTTGATTAATTAATCATCAGCAAGTGTGAGCAGTGCTACAAAAGAAGTCAGCTGGCTGTTCTGGAGCATTCAGTTGTATATTAGCACAATGCCAAGGAAGAAAGACATCAGTAGTGATCTTAAATAAGCAATTGTTGCCCATCAATCTGGGAAGGGTTATGAGGCCATTTCCAATTTGAAGTCCATCATTATACAGTGAGAGAGATTATTCTCAAGTGGAAAACATTCAACACCTGCCAATCTTCCCAGGAGTGGATGTCCCAGCTAAATGTTAAAGTTCATAGTAGTCCAATTAGAAAAAGACTAAACAAATATGGCTGTTTGGAAGGGTGGCCAGGAGACAGTGTCTTCACTCTAAAAAGAACATGGCAGCACAGCACTTACATTTGCAAAGCTGCATCTGAACAAACCACAAGACATCTGGAACAATGTCCTTTGGACAGATGAGACCAAAGTGGAGATGGTTGGTGTTTGGTACATTTGGCGAAAACCAAATGTGGTGAATGTCAATGCCACCACATCTGGCATATCAGCACACACCTCATACCAACTGTCAAGCACAGTGGTGGAGAGGTGATGAGTTGGGTTTGTTTTGCAGCCACAGCACCTGGGCACCTTAAAGTCAGTGAGTCTATCATGAACTCCTCTGTATGCCAAAGTATTATAGAGTCAAATGTGTGGCCATCTGTCATATAACAACAGCTTGGCCAAAACTGGGTCATGCTACAGGGCAATTCTGTTGTGGATTTGCACACCAGCAAATCCACAACAGAATGGCTGAAAAATAATCAAGGTGATGCAATGGCCCAGTCCAAACCTCAACCCGACTGGAATGTGTAGCAGGACCTTAAGGGAGCTCTGCATAACCAAAAACCCACAAACCTCAATAAAATGAGGAAATACTGTACAGAATAGTGGGTCACAATTCCTCCCTAGCAATGTAAGGGACTGATTAAGTAATTCAGAAAATGATAATATTTCATTTACTGCAACTAAAGGTCATTCTACAAGCTACTGAATCATGTTTCTCAAACAATACGTGTGCATTTTGGGTTACTTTTTGTTTAATAAATACTGAAATGGTGTAATATGTCATGCATTGCAGTTCATCTGAGGTTTTATTTAAAAATATTTATTTTTAGAGCCTGGTGTGTAATAAATATTTTTTTATTATGTCCTGATACATAAAGCTTTAGAATTGAATTTCTTCTTCACATGAATGTACAATATAATATGCCAAATTCTATACCATTCATTACCTACATTAAAGTCCTTATATTATGTTAGGCTATCGTTGCTTATTTTACCCATAGCCACCACTCTTTTCTTTCTTCTCTTTATTCATTCATTTTTTAAAATTTATTAAATCATCCGGCCCCACCCCACCACCACTTCACTCACATACAGTACACACACACATCTGCTCTGCAGACTGTTCTGTCTCCCTTTTTTTCCATGGAGGTAAGTGCATGTCTATCTATGAAATACATCCAGCATTTCTCATTAACTGTTAGACTGCTACTTATTTATGGCTCACATCAATCCAACTGAATCCCTGAAATAATCAATGGAACAGGATGAATGGATGGATAAAGAAGAGAGACAGACACATTTGCAGGGTCAAGTGAAAAATGAAATACAAAAAAATGAAGTGAAGGGAGAGGAGAAGAGAAGAATGAGATAATAGGTCTGATTTGTTGCAACTTGAGAGTTGCGTATGGCAGCAGAAGGATTTACACAGCAATATTTAAGTTAAAAGACAGCTTGTCAAGGGACAAATATGAATTGCTTGTGATATTTAATATAACGTGTTTTTTTTTTAAATTTAAACTTTTTAAATTAAATTCTCAATGTGGAGTTTTTTGGGATTCAAATGAACATAAGAGAAATGGCATGACATATAGTGGGTGGCAATCAAACTTTCGTTTTTTTTTCTTCTCCTCCCAAACAAACTAACATGAGTCACAAAACAAAAAGGCAACAGGTGCACGCTTAAGATGTGAATCTTTCAAATGATGCATCAATTACCTTCAATTCCACCCACCCCAATTCACTCTGAAAAGACTCCTTCATTGGTAATTAAAAAAAGAGAGTCGTGTTGAATCATGAGATTCAGCTCTGCATTCAGATTGGCTGATCCTGAATGAGTGAAGGAGGGTTTGCAGGTTTATTTTAGTCAGTCAGATTTTTGACTGGCACTCTACCAGCATATAGTATCAATCAAGCCTCTGTATAGGAGCAATGACATGAATGTCTAATTGCAGCAAAGACAAGAGATGAGAATAGTCTTTTTAGTTGAAAGTATGCCACAGTGAAGAGGCTGATGAATTAACTATTCATGCCTTAATCAAGGTGCTTGTTTTCGGCCCATGAGCATGAGAGGAAGTGTGGCGCTGTGCTTCGGGGAGGAAGGAGGAGGGAGGGAAAAGAGGAGGGGCTCAGTATATGCTAATGCAATTTAGAGTTGTATTTGGGGGGAAAAAAAAAACAATGCAGAAAGGCAGAAATGAAATGCAGCATACCAACAGACTGAACACCCCTGTACCATCACCAATATAGTACAGATGTAAGACAAGCCAATGAGGAGTGTTCTACCAGCTTTTTAAAGAAAACAATTTGGGATTGTTTTTTTTGTTTTTGCTTTTTAAACAACCGTGCATAGAAATATGTTAATGTTCTGAACTAAACTGTAGTAACCTGCATCAAAGACAGAGCAGCGGGTGTGAAAAAAAAAAAAAACAAACCTCAGGCAACACATTAGTGGCACATCAGGGAGGACAGAAACACCAAGAGGATAGCAAATGACAGGTAATGTCCACTTCTGCTTTTACACATGCACAGTGATGAGCATGCACATGCACACAAAGACACACGCATGTACTATTACTTTCCATTTCTCCCCAGGTTACAAATCGGGTGTGTTTGAGGCCTAATTTTCACTGTTCTCCTCTGAGCACACGCATAGCCTCCTTCTCTCTGACACATACACACATATATATGCACAAATGTAGTTCAGTGCAGTCTGTGGACCCTTTCTATGGAATAAGAGTGAAAGGAATTCTCTGTCTAATTTATCATCCCTTATATCGCCGCTGACCCATGTATATCAAAGACGTGACCCCCGCTGTTACCTTGGAAACCAGACTGGCTCTGTAGGCGGCCAGGGCTTTCAGGTACTCCTTCTTAGCAGCCTCTGTTTTCCTCTTGTAGCTCTGCAGGAACAAACACAACAACAACAACGATTGATTACAAGGTGATGCGAAAGGCTAAAATGACCCTGTGGTCCGCACTGACTGATGTGAATGAGATTTTGGGAGTCATGGTGTGATTGCGTGACCCGGCGGTGTGCTCCATGATGAAAAACATATCAAATGCATTCACTTCCCAGTTATCAGGTCAGGGAGATTTGACCATCTGCATGATGTTTGCGTATTTGTAAAGATTTTTTTTTTCCCCTCAGAATATCCAGAATGAAATGTGCATAAAGCTCGTGCACAATAGCATGAAAATAGTTTGAAATTCGGCAGAGTTAAATGAGGAGTGAGACGTTGTTTGTCATTTTGTGTACTGCTTTTCCATCTCTTCCTCTATTAAGGCTGTTGCTCATCTCTTAATCAGAGCTGATGTCCCAGCAAATCATTCAGATGGGGAAAAAAATAAATAAAAGAATTCAAAACAGCATTAGCAAAGAGGCAATCTCAAGTCTTCTGAATAAACCTCAAATGATGCGTTAAGACAGGGAATTCGAATTAATGTCATCACATGTCGCTCACAAGCTCTTTATCGCTGCCAGCGCCTTTTTGATGCAGGAAAAGCAAGTTGCAAAAAGTCCACCCTTAAATCGATCAGGAAGACTCAGATCTCAGCTCATCTCTTGAGCGTTTTAATATAAAGGAGACTCTATGTTTGTGCGTGAGTAAATGCATTGGGTAATTACTGATCCTCAGTGAGGAGACTGTCTGTGGCTCCGTGGACAGGGTCATTTCTTTCAAAGAGGTGGAGTAGGATAACCATTAAGCATTCATGCCTTGCCAAATGCACATAGGCTGGCAGCCGCTAACACATACAGTCAATAAACAAACAGACATACACAAAGAACAGCAAACAAACCGGGATGATGGCGGATACAATCTCATGCTCAAACAGCTGATGTTTATCCTCTCATTCATCCTTATTTACAATATCATAATTGTTTTCTTTCTTTGATAGACGTTTGGATATTTTGGAGCAAGAGTGAATGAATTAAAACCTCAGACTTTCAAAATAAAAACAAATAATCCCCATTAAAAAAAAAACAAAAAACTGGTTCACCCGCCACCTCTTATAGACTGACAGACCCATGGTTGCTTCTTTAATAACCCAAACTACTCCCAGCAGCTTTAATTTCAAATTAATTTAACACAGCTAATGATTTGCGCAATGACGGATACTTTTAAATAAATTACCATGCCTAAGGATGTCTAATTATTCCAAAGTGGGTGGATTCATTGGCAATTGAAGCCGTCAAAGGCTGCAGGTCAGT
Source organism: Pterophyllum scalare (assembly GCA_024447675.2). Taxonomy (NCBI): domain Eukaryota; kingdom Metazoa; phylum Chordata; class Actinopteri; order Cichliformes; family Cichlidae; genus Pterophyllum; species Pterophyllum scalare. The sequence goes on along the minus strand of JAMQGT020010930.1, from coordinate 24,727 downwards.
ATGAATAAAAAATAACAAAGCTGCAAGGGGAGAGCATATGCCTCCAACGTAATCCTGACACAGAGGTGTCCCGGCTGAATTAGCCCCTAATTGTACCTTAATGAAATGTTCTTGTTTGATAACCAGTTAATTACAGGAGACAATAACTCTGCACCCTGCTGACACTGAGGAGAGTGAAGACCGAACGATTGGTGAGAGGGGAAGTAGGAGGAGAGGAAACTAATGGGAAGCAGAAATGGAGGAGAAATAGGAGGATTTAAAAGGAGGGGAAGGTAGAGTTACATTAAGAAGAAAGGGGAAAAAAAACATACCAGTGTTTGAGAACCAGACAAAGATGCAGAGACTGGACTAAAAATAGTTGAATATAATGTGACAGATTTTTAAGCTTAACACAAGAAAGTGAGTTTAATATCCAAACATGCCATCTTTACAAACTGACGGTATTCTTTTCTTTCCTCCCCTTCACCACTACACCTCAATGCAGACTCAATTAAATAACACTAAGGTTTCCCCTCCCTCCTCTCCAAATCCATTATCACCGTTCCTCCCCCATTGCAGTAAAAAATAAAAATTGATCTTAAACTTAAATAACAAAAACAAGAAAAATGTTCTTTTGTGTTTCTGGGGCAGCTTTAACATGTAGTCACCTTGAGGGATAACACAGCCCAAATAATGCATTGATCTTGCACTATAAAGCAAAGGCCTTTGGGAATTAAAAAACGCTGTATAGCATGCAAGCTATGAAAACATCTTAATAAAAAAAGAAAATATGAACATAAACATGATTTTTTTTTTCTTTAAAAGACTTTGTTCTGCCAAACTCAAGGACGGCACTGGAGAATACACAAGAACACAAGAAAAGTGGGGAAAATGCACACTGAAGCGTCACAAAAAGAATCACAGAAGGAACATAAATCACAACAATGAAACTTTTGATTGTTTCTTCAATAAACCAGCAATAAAAAATAAAAAAAAAACCCCGCTGCCTTCAGTTCACTTATGTGAATTTTGCTGCATTGTGTGTGTGAGGAGGGCTATAGGTAATTGGAAACAGGGGCTATGATCTAGTTAAAACAAAGCTGTGTGTAGGGGAAGGGTTGTGTTTACATTCTGAAGCTCCTGCATGGCTCCAGAGGGTCTGACTGTGACATTAGAGAACACACCTCAGAGATGACGTGACAGGCAATGTTGGTGGAAAAAAGAAATATGGAATGTGGAAAAGTAAGTACATCCCTTGGATTTTCTAGGCCTTTTGACATTTTGTGCAAGCAAACATTTGATCCTCTTTAACAGTGTCTACAGATAAATGTGGAGTACTCAACAACAGCACACAATATTTCAGTAAGATTCAAATCCGTGGTTTGAAGCAGTCACATAATGTCATATTATCTTCAAGCACTCTTGGATACGATGCGCAATTCATAAAATATATCGCAGGCTGTCCACTCCCTGAAGCAGCAACGACAGCTCCAGCACTATGCTAGAGGTGTAGCTGTTATTATGAGGGTCTTCTTCTTTAAAGCTGTATGGTCTCTGCCAAGCATACCAACTGGTTGACTGATCTCTCTAGAACACATTTTTCCAAAAGGATGCGCCTCTGCCTTCATGCTCACTGTTCAAATCCAGTTTTGCTCTAATGTTCTTTTAGGATAGCAAGACTCAAATTGTGCAATCTCCTAGTGTTTGGAAATGCATGCACAAAAATGCAGTTTGACCTGCAGAGCCTGTGATGACACTTGAGGGTTCTTGGAAGGGTTTGGCATCAGTCCACTCCTGGATTTGCTGGGTCTTCCAGTTTTGGACAAAACAGCAGTAGTTTCTAACCTACTTGACGATGATTGTGCCCGCAGTGGAATAATTTTTTTCAAATAATTTGGAGACCATTTCACTTCACATCACTTTGAACCCTTCTGAAAGTCTTAGAGAGTTCTTCAGCAAACACAAGATGTATCGTTTTAAACAAGCTAGATTCTACCTGTTACTCAATGAGACATTCTAGTCACTGGAATAAAATCTGAAACCCCCAATTCTAAGTTTATACCTCCAAAAGCACAATACATGCAGGGGTTTACTTACTTTTCGTATGTGACCAATGTGCCTTAAAAAAAATAAAAATCAAATGATAAATTTATGTGTCATCTATTTAATTCAAAGGGGAATAAAATGTTTGTTTGTTTTTCAGTTATGTTGAAAAACAACAATTTACATAGTATGAGCATATTGTTTTCTTGACTGAGTTCATACCCTGCATATCAGCAGATCAAGAGTAGGGGAAGAACGGCATTAAAACTGTATACTGAAAAGGTTAAGGATATGAAAACATTATGAATGCATTTTACTATTACATTACCAGCCAGCAGATGCGAATACAGTATGCTATAATGTCCTTTCATGAATTTATTCCATTATGAAAGACAAGGACAGAAATTTTAATGACTGTAATGAGGATTAATGTGCACTAGCTGAATTGGTTGTACTCTGTAAATACACTGTTATCAAGTTTATCCATTTGTTGGCCTGGAATAAATGACAGTGCTAGTCAGTGAGAATAATTAGAGCACTCGCGGTGTTATTGCCCAGACAGGGTACTACATTTTATTCCATAATGACATCATTACCTCAAGTTAATTATGTGTCTTGCGAGGTGACATGTTTGATTAAACACATGAATGCACAAACAAATCAAAAAATTAGCTGTGAAATGGCATGCTAAATGGCAGGATTTTAATGGTGGAATTGCCATATTATTAGTTTTGCCTGTGTTCCCAAGTAGAGCTGTGAAGGACAAATGTGGATGAGATAAAGAGAGACATACAGAGACAGACAGAAAGAGAGTTGCGTCTACAGTGCAAAATCTAAGGTAAAGATAAAACCCAGGACACAAAGGGTTAAGCAGCACAAACAATAACATTTCAGGAGAAGACGTCCTTGAGGCAAAACCAAGGACAATGCAATTGCTAATCTTGTATTCCCAGCATGATCAAATCACCAGGCAACAGATATAAATAAAAGGACAGGAAATGAGGAATTCACATTCAAGGGTGTCAGCGGCGAAATGAAGATTCATGGTGAAGAGCCCTGGTGAAGGCGGCAAAAATTAACTGCAAATAAAAGGGACAGACGGCCTCCAAAGTCCAGCGTATGAAGTAGGTTTGGTGGGAGAAAACACACATGCTAGATAGGGTCTGGTAGATAGTGGCTGGGGCTGGGGAGAATGGGCTGCACTTTGTCATGGAGACAGGTGCTTTTATTTGACACCCAATAGGCTGTGCCCTGACTGGATATTCTAAAAATATGAGTCTGCGCATGATCATCAGACTGTCTCGTTTTTCATTCATTTCAACCATCATTTGTTACCACAAACACAGAGGAAAAAAAAAAAAAAAAGCTTTGACTTTGTCTGTTGGACTGGAATGTGGAAAATGAAATAGAAGACGTGTTGGACAGAAAACCTCTAAACTGCAGTAAATGTTAATACAGTTTCATGCTCAGGACAGGTTGTAATAAAATCAAATTGACTATTCAATTCAGGTAAATATATCTACACTGCGGATGGTTAAAAACTTTACAAGTTTGACTGAAAGAAGAACTGATAATATAAAAGACACTGAATACATGACTCTCACCTCATAAAATAAAAGCATATAAAATGTTATTTGCTTCACTCACTTGCACGCTGCCATCATCCAGAGTGGGGGATAGCTTTTTAATTTTAGAATCAGAATTACGTGTTTCTATTAGTGCATTATTCAAATTCCATAATACGGGTCACTCATCATGATGACAAAGACAAGGAAATTTCTCAGCAACTCAATAAAGCTCAATGTGTCCATCAGCAACTGTTGGAACCCAAAAGCAGATCTGTAAGGGGAGTGAATAGTGAACTTATAATTGCTAGGTAGGAAGACACATGCTGTTATATAAATAAATAAATAGGCATCTGTTTTTCTTTGTTTTGCTTTATTTATAAATTAATTTTTTTTTATCATACTGGTATCATCTTAAAAAGTAGCAGTAATGTATTATAGCTTGTTTCCCTTCTTTTTGACTTTTGTCTCTAAAGGTTTTTCAGTTAAAAGCTACATTTTTATGTTCCCTCAACTATTGAAAAGATATGTGCATTTTTCTAACTGCGGCACAAGCGGCAATTAAAGGATCATTCTGAAACGAATTTATAATTTGCTGTAAGGGCAAAGATGAATTAACAATTATTTCTCCATACACATAGTGTCGATGTATAAAAAAATCCTACCTGTTTCTGCTCCTCTCCCAGTCCGTCCCACATCGAGGCTACTATTTTGGATACGTCTCCAAAAGTGGCATTGGGATTCTGTCCTTTAATGGCTGCCTGGGTGTCTCTGAAGAACAAGGCGTAGGCCGACACAGGCTTTGTGGGCTCATTTGGATCCTTCTTCTTCTTCTTTTTTGGTGGTTTGGGCTTGGGCTTCATCATCTCTGAAGACGGCCGCTTCTCACCCGTGATCTGGAAGACCATCAGTGGCACAAAACAAAAAATACAAAACAGCTTATTGACACTGAAAATAACTCTAATGATTCAACTTGGGTAGCAAAAAAAAAACAAAAAAACCACAAACACAAATAGGATGAATAATTACACTGTTGATGAATGCTTATAACATTGTGTCCAGGTGAAGCATGTAAACTTCATTAAATCCAAAATTTAATTTCACTGTTCAATACCCAGCATTTGGATATTGCAGCAATGATTCACTGACAGTAATGCTTTTACACAGACTCTGGTTGACAGCATCCCCCCCCCGCCTTACTTTGTCAAAAATAACATCTGTTATTTGAATTTATCAAACCTTTTCAAATCTTTATTTTGCAGTTGTTCAGCAAGTCATAAATTCTGACTTTTCATGCTGGGGGTGAAAGGAATTTTAAATCGCCTGCTGTATCTGCTCTGGCTTTGATGTGGTCTCAGAATGAATTGGAGAGAGCAAATGGAATTACTTACTGATAGGAGAGATGGTAATCATTTTTATTCACACACACAGTGAGAAGCACAGCAGAGATGTATAGGCTTGGAAATATATATTTTTTAAACTAAAGGATCCCCTTTTTGTTATACTGTATCACTGCAAGTTGGCAGTTAAATACACAGATGAATCGGAAACACTGTGGAAGTGGCAGATTCAATTATACTCTCATTCACATTCCCCCCGACAGAAATGAAGCAAATCCACAGAGACATTGGTTGGTGGGCAATTTATGAAAGCAGTTTTACAGATTTACATAAACCAAATGAATGTAAACAACTATCCTTCTCTTCTCATTTAAATGAATGAGTGATTTAATTGAAGGAGTGGTCGCTTTAGAACCAGACTGTAACTGAGCACATGGTAAAGCAGTGACAAAGTTGGGGAGGACTGGCAACAAATCACGTTGTTGACAAGAGTGCTAACCCATTAAAACATGTTTCACATCTATACATAAATTTGGGTTTATTCATTATGAAAGAAGAACAGGATTAATGTCAGTCCCTCTGTGTCTAAGTAGTAAGCAGCAAACCTACAAACATACCATTGTGCTAAAGGCTATTTACTAACCTGACATGGAAAACAGAATTTTTTTTTTGCTTATAAGAGATTTTTTTTTCAGCTCTTTAAATGTTACTTTAATATACTTCTCTGAAGAAAGATGGTCTGGAGAGAGCAGGAGTAAATATCTCAAACATAGTTTCTTTCTGAGAAACTATTATAAACAAAAAAAGAAAAAATAGCCATAACTCCAACTCCATGCAAAAGTGGACAACAGCATTTGAGTTTTCCAAGCAGCCAAATAAACCAAGCACAAGCATGCCCATTCCTCTTGAACTCAGCACTGCAGTTAACATGTGAACGACCTGTGAGAAGCACTGCCAAGCGTATGCCTTTGTCTCCACTACTACAAGCCAGAGAAGCCACACCAGTACCTTCAAATGAGGATCAGTCTCCTCTTCCTGATTGGAGCTTGAAGGGGAGGGTGTGGCCGATTTACTTCCGGGAGGTGAGGGGGAACCATGAGGCACTGCACTCCGGCTGACCTGTGGGTTTAGCTGGGATAGTGCACTCATGGGGTTGGGCAGTAACGGAGGTGAGTTGTTTATCAGGGTGTGGTTACGGGCGGGGTCATAATGAGCGCCATCAGGGTGCTGGTGATGGTGTTGCTGTTGGTGGTGTTGCAAAGCCATCTCCTGCATCTGGAGTGAGAGAAGAACACCAGCTTTACTATCTTCTCTACTTAAAACTCCTGACTGCCAATTAGCCAAATATGCAAATATTTAGAAGTGGAGATGACATGTTCAAATTTGAGAAATTGTGTAAATAGAAATATAATACAATAAATATGTGCAAAAAAATTTTGATAACTCGAGGGGGGTTGTATGTTGGAAGAAAAGAGTCCCACTTTGTAAAATTGTAGCTTTTTAGCCAGATTACGTGATCTGAATTGACATCAACATTATCTTTTGTGCAGGGTGAATTTTTTATTTTTTACTTTTAACTGGGACTGAGCTGAATAATAAAACTAAATATCTAAACTAAAACAACCAAGACAACTAAATGCAACATCCCATCAAAGGGCATGGTTGCTCCCTAAATGCTAATGACATCCCCTGTTAACGACTCAGACTCAAAAAACAGACTGATTTGAAGCCTGGGCATTTTTGGTTTACTGCTTTCTGACACTTTTGACAGTTAGCAGAACCAGAAAATACTTTGAATGAGTGACTGCTGGGTGGGATGCTAGATGTTGGATGAGAAAGTAGCAATTACACAAAATACACACTTTAAGAAGTGACTGAGAGCTCAAAGCATCCATCCATCCATCCATAATGAGTATTTTTAAATCAAAAAATTGATCATGGTTATGAAGCTACATCGAATGCCACCCAACTCTGTAGTCCCCCTCAGAGATTTTCTGAGCACTGAGCATCTTCATGCTCCATATTTTGGTTTAACATTGTTTACGGCCACAGCAAGCAAAACAGCAAAACGGCTCTAAAAACAGTTGCACACACCACATGTGTCAGCCAGAGTTAGAAACTCCAAATAAATGGTAAGTTTGTGTGCTGGTGATTACATGTCAGTGGCATGTTCTGCTATTCAAGCTGCCAAAAATACATACAGTACATGTTATTACATGCTATTATTTAATAAGGAGAAAATTGGGTTTGCAATTTAAAGCTTTTTTTTTTTTAATTTAATCCAAGCTTCTCCTATGTCAAAGCCACTCAGTGAACTGTAACCCAAAGCAATTTTGAATTCGCCCTATTATCACTGAAATCATATTTCAATGGGTCCTTCTATTATAGGCGATAGTACAATTCATGGTTCCTATTCACTGCTACAGGCGCCACGTTCAGAGCCCTTGGACACAGTGGCCTGCATGGTATTGGGGTTAACATTTACTCATTTACTGCTTCTGAAAACTTTTTCTTAATTTTTTTAAAGATCAGATATCTTAGCACCTGGCATAGCAATCACTGAGTCAGTGGTACTGATTAACAGAGATATTATGCTCATTGTGTGATAAAAAGGAAAAAAATAATAATATCCAACTTTTGCAGCGCTTCTGCAGCTGGGAATGACCCCTACATGGAAAACACTGTTTAGTAGTTACAGAGTCACACTTGCAAAGTTCTGTTCTTAACCATCTTGTAAGATCTTCAACAGTAACGACATCAAAGGCTTTATTTCAAGATTCATCAGGACAGAACATGAACACAGACCAAAGGATGCTTTTAATGCAGACATAAATGGGAATGTTTGGGAATTTACAGATCTGAAAATGATGAATTAGCATTTGTTAGCTCTTTTAAACATTTATGAGTTAAATAATACATTACACATTAGCGCAGTGCTAAAAAGATCAAATTTAAAGGGCCCGAGCATATGAGGTCTTGATAAACATGAGTAGAGGTTCAGAGATGAAGGCTCAGCACTCTAATCATAATTGGTCCCAGTAGATTGCTAGAATAAAAATGCACAACAAAGTAATGTTGTGCGGAGCTCTGGCCTGCTTTGAAAACTCATAATATTCACACGACATTAGATTCTGTGTTTGCCTCAGCAGCTGCTCACAAAAGCCAGCCGTGAACAAAGACATTCGTTTTGCATTTCAAATAACCAAGCTCAAACCTCCCCCATCCATGACAATCTCCAACTTCCAATCATAATACAAAACACCATCACTACACTTCTTAAAACATGAGGAAATAGCTTCAACAAAATAAGTAGTCAGACAAAAAAAGAAGGAAGGAAAAGGGAGTAAAAAAAAAGAAGAAGAAGGAAATCAAAATCCATTAATTTTCCATTTTCCATGGACTTGCTCTTTAAGGGTCCTTGCAAACCAAGAAGCACTGAAAAACCAATTAATCAAACATGAATGGCCTATCATAGCTATAGCAGATGCATTTCCATAGCAACAGCCTCCAGGCAAAATTGTCACCCTTTAATCTGAGTCACACCATGTTTAATGTAAACAAGAAGGAGACATGCAGAGCAGAAGAGTTCACAGGGGAAGACACCGCAGCATTGTGAGTATTTGGCGAGCATCATAATAGTAGAGATGGGGGAAAACAAATAAAAATCAACCTTTACAGACATTCATGCATTTAAATTACTAGTGGAAATAAATCATATAGGTGGAGATAGTTGCAATGTTTTTTTTTTTCTTCTTTACTACAGATATGAGCAAAATAAAAACATTGCTCCAAACAAACAAACAAGAAAAATAACAATTACTTGGTTATTTAATGGGTATTTATTTATGTTTGTTCTCATATTTCATGAACCCCATTTTCATTAAAGCTGCATGTTTTTGCTCAGGCTAATGAAGCAGTAAGTCATCAGAAAGCACAGAAACATATAAACTACTCCACTCCAAGTGTGAAGATAACAGCACAAGATGTGTTATATAAGGATGAAAGTATGCTATTCCAAAGTATGAAAGTCTAAATTATCTTACTGTAATTGCTAAAACCAGAGTTGTAGTGTATACTGCCACTGTCATAATTTAATTGTAATAGCCATCTTTGGATCCTTTTTGAAACTGTCTCAAAGTGCTTTTGGTTGGTGCTTTCACCTGTTTGAGATAGCAAGAGCAAGAAGTTATCATATAGCGCCATCAAACCTGAGCTAAATAAAGCTAGTGGCAGACGGCTGTACAAATATTATGAAAGAATCTGACAAAGGTTGCCGGTTGCCATAGGTACTGTATGCTAATTCTTATTGGTATCATCTAAGTAGCTAGAAAGAGGTGGGAGTGCACAGTGAGTAACAGGATTTAGTTGGTCAGCGCTCTCTGCCTTTAGCATGTAACACATACCGACTTACTCCATGGACTCTTGACATGAACAGCACTGCCTTATTTCTGGGCGAGGATCTGTGATGCAACATAAAAACAGTGCTATCATTTTGAGTCAGTAAAACTCAGATAGGACTGTAAATACTCTAAATTGATCTTAAAGGAAATAACGCTCTGTTTTATTTATTTATTTTAGCATTTTGCTGTATTTCATGGCTCATTTATATTTTTTAGATTATTTTGAAAATGGGTTTCTGAGTTCTCTTGGGCATTACTGTAGCTGTGTTTAACCTTCAGAAATGTAGTTGTTTGCTGTACAGCCCCAAGGAAATAAGCCAGTAAAGCAGAGGTAAAGCTGGGAGTGAAAACGCAAGAAAAAGTACAGAAACTATAAGAGAGAAAAAAAAAGCCACATGACCTAAGTAGTAAAATCAAAGTTAGCGAAGTTAGTGCGGGGACAGTTAGATATTGCTTTTTGGTGACGAGAAGCCAGGCAGACTTAAACTGTGATGTAAAGCCAGGAAACTCAGTGTGAACGTGTTCCTCTGCCATCGTTACGCCTGTCGTGTTTGTATTCACATCTTGTACATCATAGTCAAATGGGAGTCAAATAACAAAGGCTTTCCAATTATGTGTAGCACATTGTGTGCGAGATGGAATATCACAAAGCCATTGTTCCCCTGCTCCTGCTGACCTTACCTTTGAAATGGTTTCACGGCTGCTCCAATTGCCTGCACCATTTGATTTAGCTAAGGGGATTTGACCACCAGCACAGAGATGAGAGAAGGGGAGAAGAGAGCCTATACACAGCTACAAGGAGAAAGAGGAGAGATGTACACCAGAGGAGAGTAAAACAGCTAACCTTTCTCTGTCCTTATGATGATTATACCAGAGCGGCATCTGTTAAATCATTTAAATAAGCTGGTTGATTGCCATGCAGGTTTTATTACGCTAGTGTCATAATAAACCCATCTGTGGATGCTACAGAATCAATAAACTGTTGTCATGTTTCAACTTGTTAGCACCATCTAAAACGAATCTCCTTTGTCTGTCTGTTTTTAATTAAGTACTTTCTGTAGAGCTGGAGTCAATTCACTTTTAGCTGACTTGCTTCAAATTGTAAATGAAAGCCAAAAGTTAATTAAATGATGGAGCATTTTGTTCTTAAAATGCTGCATGATATCTGTCTAATTTGGATTTTGAATAAACAGTCAGCACCATCAGGTTCTTACCCAATCCCGCTCTGCCCTGTTTCGATATTCAATGATCAATGCCTGTGTGAGTCCTGAGACTTCTCTTTCCTCACTCCCTGCTTGACTGGAGCCATCTTGTTTAGAGTGATAGCTCACTCACACAGGTTCACGGCTGCTATTGTAAAATCAGCCAGCGTTTAATTGAAACAAATGACTATAATAATAGAACATTATCCCTGCAGGCACCCAGCCATGACAGCTTTAATTAGAGGCGCGTTCAAGACTGATCCTTCAAAAGCACAGCCACCGTGCAACAAGGTGGTAAACACGGCTTTAGGTGGGGGAGCCAGCCCTGGATCTTACAGCCCTCAAAGCTACTTCTCATTCACCCCGAGGGCAAAGCACTAACAACTCTGTTTCTCAAAGAGCCTTCTCCCACCCCTCCCACCTCCTCCTCACTCCATCCCTCTGTCTCTCTCTCTTCATCCATGTCTTTGGTTTATCAAGCTTATATATACCCAGGAGGGTCATTTACACAAGCTGAGAAGAAGAGAGTGGATTCATGAATCATACTCTACTTAACTATAAAGACAGAGGCAAAATGCTGTATCTGGCTTCTTGTGACATCAGACAGATGCTAAGTACAGAGGCTTGATGGGCCAGGATGTTAAAAAAAAAAAGGGAATCAGTGTTGTAAGAATTTGTTAAAGCCTAAGTGAATGTGTTTTAAAAGTTGTCAAGACTACATTTTAAAATATTACACAATAAGGCAACGTGGCTTTGATTTAATGTAATGTGTGATGCCCTCATTCAGGTACGATGCCAGCCAACTGTATTTACCAACACACTATTAAAACATCATTTTATTTATTAGCTTGGCAACTACACCGTGTTGCCAAAACAAGACACTATAAGGTCATTTTCAAACGTTCCAATTACAAGCTAGTCAAAAGGAAAAATATCAAACACTTGCTCTTGCACCTCCTGTGCTGAACTGTGATCCTGTAATTAATCTGGCAGAAAAACAGCAATACCTCACAAACCAGCAGTATAAGGGAATAATTATGAGTTTTAGCACCTACTTTATGAGAGAAAAAAAGCAGTTTACTCAAAGAATGCCTTAAGTAGCCCCAGTGTTGAAATGGAATTTGCCACTATAAATCTCAACGCCAAGAACAGTGTATGCTAACACATTTTTCTACTTCCATAAAATGCAGGAAGGACTTTTAAACACACAAGCTGAATTAAAGTCATAAAAAAGAAAATAATAATATTAATAATAATGATGTAATTAAAGTTGAGCTAGAAGCATTTTGCTCTGGTGACTGTTGGTTTCACATGTACAGTACCACTGTGAACGTCTTTAAGGGTGAATCAGTAGCAGCAAAAAGGCAGCGGTTGATTTGCAGATAGTAATGTCATGATGTCCCCCTGGGCACCATCCTCCATGTTCCTCATTACTGCTAATGTTAGAACCTCCTTTGCTTCTTTCTCTCTCTCTTTCTCTCTGTGTGTCTCTATCTCTTTCCAGCCCTCTAGTTCTCTTTCTAGTTCCTCATGTTTTTTTTGTTTTGTTTTTAAAAAAAAATATTCTTTCTCTTGTTCTTTCTCAAAGTCTCTTTCTCCCCTTTCTAGCTCCCTCTTAGCCTGGGCGTGTCTCTGTGCTCACCTCACAAAGCACAGCGTCAGAGAATCAGAGCCTCGCCTGACATGACATGTAGGAGACGGTTGTGAGGAGCGGTAGGGACACACACTCTTGACAGCAGAAGGCAAGGCTCCTCTGCTCCCACTAATGAGACTCCTGACTGCCGTGTCAAACACACTTTGTGTGCATGTGTGTGGGCGCACCTATACTTGCACAACAAAAAAAATTCAACATGCAGAAATAATGAACACAAAAACAACAAAGACCATAGAATTTTTTTAAGAAAGCATATTGTACTGTATGCATCATGCAAGTCTAGGTCAGGCCAAGGTTATAGATGTGTGCCAAATCCATGTGCACAGAGACTTTTGCGCATCTGACAGTTGCATTCTTCACCTTGTCATCAAGCTCTGAAATATAGCAAATATAATATCATGGCAGCAAATTACAAAACTTCTATTTTTACAGTGATTGCACAATTCACAAAGTGCAGGGGCAGATGATTCTTGCTTAAGGACAACTCAGAATACACTTCTGGTGACAGACAAACAAGGCAAACAACTATCCGGTTTCAGTCTTGTAAATGTTAAGAAAACTGAGATACCGCAAAGATATACTTGCATACTTTGTGCCTCACCGAGTGTTTTAATCACCGTGAACGAAGCCACTCTTATGGACATTAACAGAAACAGTTGCATTGAACTAGTGGCTGGTGACACAGCAGGGGAGGTGTCCGAGAATGATATGACATGGGATAGCTCTCCACTGCCACTACGCCTGAATATTCCTGGTGGTGAAAGCAGAATGAGCTGATGGATTGTTGAGATAGGGCATAGTGCAATATGGGCATGATTTCATGGCATGATAAATCTCAGCAGGGGCGCGTGGCTAAGTGTAATATGAAATCCCTTATCTTCGTATCTGCTTCATAACACTAGATATCTGCTGCAGCTGAATCTGCGTTTGTTTCTTTAGCTTCTGTTCTTTGCTTGAATGCCGTAGTTTATCACATCTATGAGAGGAGGACAATGACAACAACATGTGTGCGATAACACATATTTTACCCAGATGTTTTTGAAATATGATGTGATGAATTATCTAAATTGGAAATTGTCACTGCAGAGATCTTCTATTACCTGTGATCCGAGTGATAAGTGTTATTAGAATAGGTTTTGCATAATGCTTAATAGAAGCTGGTCTGTGTTTGTGCAAAACAAGTTTAAATTACATGCAATATAAATGAAATGCAATTTCTCCCACATAACTGATCTTTTTAAAGTCCAGTGGCTGCGTCATTTGACACCATCCCTTTAGGATTTTTGATTAAAAAGAAAGAAATTAAGTAAACTCTTATCCTCTTATTAACTTAATCTGGTAGGTTAATTGACGTTATCGGGGAAGAGAAAAAAAGATGAGCTGCCGGTCTAGGCTGCAACAAAAATCCCTCTAAAATGGTGAAATTGGAAAATAACCTATATTTCTTTTAGGATATTTCTTAATATACAACTACAGTTTCATATCACATTGCCGGAGAAATAAGGCACTTTCTCCCAAGAGATGAGAAAAGAATTGAATTTTTCCTTATCGGTCATCTATTTTTCCACAGAATGCTATTACTTGCTGCCTGCCGTTGCTAAGCAACAGGAAATATTAATAGGACCTTTTATTAGCTAGGCCTTACCCGTGGAGTACTAAAATGAGGAAGTGGAAAACATGAATGTGTTACATAAATCTTTGAACCTTTCAGGGTTTGCACAAGTCTCTGTTTGTCCAGTGATTTATGGCTGTGATGGTTCATTTATGGGAGAGGGAGGTGTGAAATGCCAAAATGGAACATTAGCCTAAGGTACAATTTGAAAATAAATAATCACAAAAAGTAAAAAAAAATAAATAAAAAAAAGGCAGCAGTTTAAAGAACAGCCCCCCCTTTTTCCTGTAGGCTTCAAGAGGCCATCAAACAAGCAAGTGATTTTTGTTCCACTGGTGGCATTGATCATTCAAAATCATCTATGCCCAAATCAACATTGGAATAACTAATGCAAGTCCCATTCTATCACTGAGCTTGTTGAACTGTGGTGAAAAGCGACAGACATTCCATCATTTTCTGCAGACGCTCTAATCCCTTTAAAAAATGACTTAAAATGAAGGTCTTTCAAAGGAGAAATAGGTTTTCATCATCTGAATAAAAAGTATAGAATAAGGCAAAGCGTCAGAGAGCACAAAGTCCTTAAAGGCAAAAAAAATAAATAAATAAGACAATTTAAAGTCCATATGGAAGAAGTGTAAACACATTAAACTATAATCTTTCTCAGAAGGCTGGCTGATATAGTTTTTATTCTTTAAACTTAAAATGAGGACTATGATTTCCTCTATAAATGCATCACCATATCTCTAATCCACCTTTTTTTTTCTGTTTCATGTTTATACAAAAACCAGCAGGTGTACAGTATGCGATAATACGTTTGCTGAGACCCTCCATCAGAGACAGAACACATTAAAACACACCTCTGCTCTCTTATCATTAATTCATCCCAGCTTGTCTGTGACAAGTTCAGTTGACATTGCAGCTCATATTTCTTTCACGCAGGCTTGGAGAGCGAGCACCTGCCAAGAGCACTTAATACCTTGTGAGAAAAAATAAAGAAAGAAAAAGAACAGGCTTCCACCCAACTTAACATGACAATCAAGCTGGGATTAATACTTGATAATTAACCTCAACAAATGAAGATAAAAAGGTTGTGAGGAAATTCTTACATTTAAATTTTGCAACAAAAGAAATTAGAGGACGGAATTTGAATATGAATGCGGCAGGCAGATCTTTAGAGTGTCACAATCCTCATTACAAATAAACTGACCCTCATTCAAGCGGATTCACATCTTGTATTCTGGGTGGAAAAAAAAAAGAGAGATAATACCTGGATGTTTGATGGAACTAAGGCTGCTCGTGCATATAGATCTTTCAGCTAATACTTAGCTGTTATGCATAACATCCCCTGGCTGATTATGCATTCATTATCTGTTACATATTCAAAACATCACACTTGAGCCAGTTTGATGATGGCTAATATTGCATGCACAATTGAGGAACATGGAAAAAAATAATCTCAATCAAAGATAATTTATTCCAGTTGCAGGCACATTGACGAGCATTATAAATATATCATAATTGAAAATGAAGCCTTCCTGTTTGAATAGATTGCAGATATAGTGGTTATAGTACAGGGCAAAATGTATATATAAATATATTTGTTGTTTTAGTGTAAAGAAGGATGCAACAGAAAACAGTAAGGCCAGGAATTAGCAGCAGAGATGTGCATCGTTCTGGGCTCTATTGATAAGATCAATGCAACCTGAGCAAGGCTATTAAATGTCTAATGTGTTTTGGAACTTGTAGATGCTATGACAGTGGGGGCATTAACAGAGAGAGTGGCAGAGAGAGGGAGAGTTAGAGAGAGAGACAGAGGGGGCCTTGCCAAGTGCATCAAAACATGCAGAAAAGAGCTCTCTGAAAGATATCAGGTTTGACCAGGAGGGGCTTCAGACACAATAAGCATCATCCAAAAAAGAAGAAAAGAAAAAGAAAAAAAAAACAATATGAATTGGAAATGGCCTCCTTACAAAATCTGGAAAATACAGTCAATTTTGTATTTCAGGTTTTGACAGGCAGCAAAGTAGAGAAAATGAATAAATACTCCCGTTACTTTGACCAAATTAATAAATAGACTATTAGTTAGTCATCAATCAACTAAATGTTGCCTCTGTAGGCAAATCTAAGGCTACAACCACAATCGCACATTCTTTTTATAATATCTGTACAGGGAAATGTTTTAGCCTCAGGAGATGGAAATTTACAAGAGAGCTGACAAAAACAGCAATTTCTTCAATGCCTACTTAACAGCATTAAAAAGTATGCTTACAGGCTGCTAAAAAATGGATATGGATATTTTCCCCTTCATAAAAACCATACATGGGGTGACTACCTTTTTTTTTTTTGGATACTGACATGGCTTAAAACTTGGGGCGTGGCCACTCTGACTGACAGGAAGCTGCAACCACAGCCTCACCAGTTTACTTCACTGGTGTTGTTGTGGTGTTGGTTCTTTTTGGAGCATTTTTTTACGGAATAACCTGCTGTGTATCATGGCTTCTTGTGAAACACAGCCCATCGCAGAATTTGTGCTTCTGTTTTGACGAGTGAAGTTCTAGCCTTTTAATTAGCATTAATTAGCAGGCTTGTGTCTCTGTGTGTCAGAGCAACACAGTATCCACAGCAAAACCTGCTAGTGTTAGCTGATAACTTGATACTTAATCATGTCATCCATATGTGGTCAGTCAAAAGTTTGGGCACACTCATTTATAGTGGCTGACTATTTATAGTCTATGATTTTATTAGTTTCATAGGAACTATGATCTCCTTTTATGGAGCTCTCAAATGCTAATGCATATGCATTATGCATAAAAATAAAACATACATATTATAAAATGAAAACATGTCCTGTGCTATGGACCTGCTGTTTCACTTGTCTGGAAACTGTTACAAAAACACTGCTCTGACACATTCTGTGAATCCAGGCTGCATTTATTGCACATATATAATCCCACTGCTGTAAGTAATCTCTAGCGAAGCAAATATGTGTTAATTGGCTGCAGAAATACTCAACAAATTAACCCCTAAATCCACTATTTTGTCATGGATTTGTTAAAGACTACAGTGCCCAACTGTTTTACAAATTTACTTTTGATTAATTAAGCTTGATGTTTATGACATCATTAGCAGGAGCAAATTAAAAGGAAACAAGAGTTGGATGCACACCTGTTTAATTTGGGTTTCTAATGTAATTTATTGTCAATAAGAAAAATACAATAAACCTTCAGTCTTATCCTGTATCATTGGTGTTTTGACAAATGTACATTCAATTTTTTTTAAAATTAATTTGTCAGATCCACGGCCACAGTTCAGTGTTAAATCAACCTAATTTAAACATTGTTTAGCCCTGCAGTTCACCCTCTCACAACAAACTAAACACAACCTACCTATTCTGTTTAACGGCTATGATCAACTGCTGCTGTGATGCTGCTTGAGTCTAAATTCCCTTTGTTATATAATTGCCCTATTTATTTCATGTTTATATTGTTGCACCTGCTTTGGAGTACTTTCAAATGTCCTCATACTTGAATCACACAGGCACAAATTTAAAAACCAGAGGCTCTCAGCCTTTTGTTCAGACAGAATAACCCTATTTCACTCAACTGAATTATCTTTAAAATATCTAATAATGAAATCCAGGAAGTACAAAAACTGGAGGTATATGCTCATTTTGAATAAGAGTCACTTTTTCCTTCTTGTGTTCCTCCCAACAATACCCTCCTCTCTCTCTCTTCCTCTCTCTCTCTCTCTCTCTCTCTCTCTCTCTCTCTCTTCCCCTCTTCATCTCTCGCTCTCTCTCTCTCTCTCTCTCTCTCTCTCTCTCACTCCATCCTCACCCCTCCTTTCTTCATTCAACTCTATTGCACTCTTTTCATTGCCCAGCTCACGTATTGAATCTGCCTGATGAAAACAGATCTCACTGCAGCACCACAATAGAATGGCTGATGCAGGAAAGATGAACCCTAATGGATTTTTTTTTTTCAATGTGCTCAAGATTGAATATAAGGCCTGACCTCCAGATGTAGTGGATCCATTTCAACAGCAGATATATTGTTTATAGTAAAGACACAGAAACACATAGACACACTTGGACACGCACATACAGTCCAATGTCAGCAGAAGCAGCTGCACTGTGCACTGTATTTTTTAGCTACCAAAACAGACTAAAATTAGAATGAACCCGGATTATTTATCTATCCATGTCAAGTGAGATATTCGTAATGATAGCAACTCATGTTTGAACTGCAGAGTTTGCTTAATTACTCTGCTCAACAGACTGTGTCAAGGTGAGGCACCAATTTAATAGACACTCCGTTCTCAGCACAAATGAAGCTCTGCTACGGTTTGGTAGTTTTGCCAGGCAGACTATTTGATTAAAAAAAAATTCTGAGTTCACTTTATATGCTGCTTTTTGCAGTGAAGTTGAGCACAGCTCTGAAAAGATCTCCAAATGCATTCAAGAACTCTTTTAGAAAAGTAAGAAACAGCAAGATTCGGGGGGGTTTGCTGGTAATATACTTTTCAAAAGATCATAGATTATTTGAAATGTGGTGTAATGTCTTTTAACCTCCCCCCCCCAGATGCATGTGTTTATGTGTTAAAGCACCAAAAATAGAACCTGCATTTAGACAATACAGAGCATTTACAATATGCGCTGAAAATAATCTTCATCTCTATTTTCAAAGCAAAAAGCATCATTTTAACTACCAGTGCTATCAGAATCACCAGCAGTTACCAGCATCCACATTACACGTGCTTTAAGCACAAGTTCATCGTGTGTGAGCTGAACATTTAAAATCTCATGCATTTTTATCACCCAGCCTGCTGTATTCAATCTATTAAAACCACAGAGTGTGGCCCTCTGTAGCAGTAACAAATATCCTGAGTGCAGAGGGAAAGACTGGCCAATCAACCACTGTCTCCACAGTAAAGGTCATGACCAAAATGTGAAATGAATATGAAGATAAATGACATATGAATCCAATGCCTTGGGGGAATATTCCAGTATTAAAGTATATATAATGCACAGCATGTTTAGATTTCAGATCTTTATCGGGACATATTTTGACTGTACACTCATTGTTGCTTATCTTCTGTGTATGATGAACATCATACATTATGCTTGACCTTGACATGCATTTGCATGTCTTTAATGTATACTATAAATAACAGTTACTCAGACATGGTCAAAGACAAAACACACTGCTGACATTTGTACTTGATGATACAGTGAAAGAACAAGAAGTGCAATTTATAGACATTAACTTGAACTCCAAGCTCTGTTTCAAATTCAAGCTATACTACATATTTAGGGCTACATGTACAATATACTTCTAAACTGCTAAATAGAGATTATTTGCTCAATGCAGTCTATTCATATGTATCATGCATAAGCTTTGCAGAGCTCATTTGTTGTGATAGTAACCTGCTCTATTTCCAACAGTTCTCATGAATGCAATTATGGTTTGGAGATGCTAATTTGCAGAGGAGCAGTTCTGTGTGGAGCTGAGGGAGTAATCAGCACGCATTCATGTTTGAAGGCCTGACAGATTGACCGATGCCTGCTGTCGAGGCAGATATGATGCTGATGGATTTACCCACAATCCTTTTCTCCATGCATTAGAGCTGACATGGCAACTGCTGAACAATCATTCAGTTCCCCACTTAGCACCGTTCTCTACATCCTGAAAACGACATTTTCCCTTGGTGCAGGGCTAATGTATTTAAATGGATCACATGGCTGAAATAAACAAAAAGCTTTAAAATAATTGAAAATTATTATAAAATTAAAATTTTCTCAAGTGCTCCACCATAATTTCATCCTATATGTTAACATTATATCTGTTTCAGATGTATTTACATGTGAAAAGTTAATAGCTTGCAAGTCTTCTTTTAAATTAAGAGTTTAGTTTAAAGCTAACACTCATTCTTCCCAAGCATTGAATATTTTTCTTATTGTAATTAAACTAGCGCTACTCACCGAGGGCATTTGGCTGGATACAAGGTGGCTGTCCTGTGCCAGCATGTTCGACATCATAAGTGTGGGCAGCTCTGTGTAGGAATATGGGTTGATGAGCCCATTGTGTGGCAACGAGTGACCGAGGTAGCCTGTGGACTCGTGCTCCATCAGGTGAAGAAGAGGAGGTTCGGGGTGGTTAGGTGGAGTGATAGGTGGGATCTCATAGTCTTCGTCCCCAGCTCCATTTCCACTTGAGGTGCCACCACCTCCACCTCCTCCCCCACTGCCACTTGTCTGACCCGTGTAGCTCTGAGTGGTGGGACAGACACAGAAAGAAATAAAAAGTGAAATAGACTGTGCTTTCATTAAGTGCTCCAAACAGAAACTGTAAGTCTAAATTCCTATGACTATTATGCACAGATTAAATGTAGAAATTTACAGTATTTTGCAGGCTTTTCTTTTTCAGTAGAAGAGTCAGAAAGTGGAAACAGCTATTTGAGCTGCCAAAAGTGGTAAATGCCCTGACCATCAAACATTTAGATTCATGTAAACTCCCAGCTAAATTATTAATGCCATAAAGCAGGTGCACTGGAAAGTTTATTGCTTTATACCAAGCTGAACATACATGTCTCTAAAGTGTAAAGTGTAAGGGCAAGTCAACTACAACTCCCAAATCACATTTCATAAAAAAAATTAAAAAGAAATCACACTATCACCAAATTTAGAATTGCATTTGTGAACAAAAGCTACTAGAAATTTAGTTAACAAGTAAATTATAGTCAGTTTTGGATTTCAGTCATTCACAACAACAAACTGGAGGAAAGTGTTTTATTTTTTGAAGTAACATAAAAACAGATAATTAATACTGTTATTATCAAGACATCAAGCAGAAATATATATATATATATATATATATATATATATATATATATATATATATATATATATATATATATATATATATATATATATATATATATATATATATATATACACACAAACACACACACACACACACAATAATTGTGTTATTTTTATTTATTTATTGTTATGTGTTTTCACTGTGCTCACAAAAAATTTCATTCAAAAGAGGTTTGCAAGCTTTTTAAATGCTGATCTGTCATTTTGCTAGATCGGGTATATAATGTTAAACGCCTCATTTTGGAACAAAAAAGAAAAAAGGAAAAAAAAAAACAATACTCAGTGATCAGTAATATAGAAGACCAACAGTCTCTATTTGTGTGCTGTCGTGTTAACACAGTAAGTCCAATCAGATCAGGGTTCTGCACAGAGCAAGAAGAAAAGAAAAATAGCAGGGAAATTCAACGGGGAATGAAAAGCAATTTTGTCTGAGACGATCCAACTTGACTCCCATTGTAATGACTGAGTCAAATTAATCATCACAAATAATATTCTTGTGTCAGCCATTCAAGGGTTTTTTAATAGAATTTTTATGATTCATGTCTAGCAGTATACATCAAACAGTCAGTTCTGCAACATTTCTGAAATCAATTCAATATCATCTTTGTGTAGGCTGTCATCCTCGGCAGCAGAGCGGTCATTTATCTCTCAAACAGATACTTTTAGAAAATAAGGGGCATGTGGAGATGGAAGGAAGAAGAAAGGATACGGAGTGCATTTTTTTCTTGTTTTTTCTCTCCACCCTGTTTTAGTATCAAGGTAAGTGCAAAAGGCCTATTTTGTAATTTCTGAGCACACATCAATTACAGATAAAGTAGTATGAATAAGCGTTTTACATCCTTGGAATGAAAAACCTAAGAGTGTTTTTCTATTTAAATCACACATGGGGCAACAAGCACAAAGCCACATGGGATAAATTTAATTTTGTAACAACACGAATATCAATAAGAAGAGCCTAAAACACACGTCTTAAGTACAATGGCAAAAACAGGAGATTTTCACTGTTAAACCAGGACTATAGACACACTCCACATTAAAACCACTTTTTCCTCTTGCTTTTTCTCTCATGCTTTTCATTTGGTGTAACATTTAGCAAGTGATTGCCTCAATTTGATTTACATTGTCCTGCCATTGCCTGCAAGCAAGTTGATATTAATTTTCTGGACTGTCCTTTGAAGACAGATGTTTTTGTAAACCTTTGGGGATAGTGTTATTGTTTGGTCTAATGGACAAGAAAACGAACATTTCCTGAGATTCAATTTCCCTCATAATTGTTGGAAGGAAACTAAATTGTCTGTTGTAAACATTGGAGCTATTGTGTGAAGTGAGTCCCTGCGTGTGTGTCCCTCTGAGCCATCATGTGCTTTTACGCCGATTGTAGTAGACCACTGTGTAATCTAAAGACCACCATGCTTTAGCGATCACCTAGCATGTTCATTAATCTTTTGTTTCCTCAGTAAATTAATCTATTTCCCAGCTACTGAAACATTTTCCTGGTCCCATCCATTGGGTTTGATTGTGCAAGGGGACAAGGACTGAGGATGAGTCATGTGTGGATTGCTATGAAGGCTCATCCAGTGCCCTTGATGATAAAATGTAAATACCAAGGGCATTCCCAGTTGGATTGTAGCAAGATAAATTATTCATATGTCTCTATTCAGAATGAGATTGCATGTACAGAACCACATGTACACTCTGGCTAATGTATACTCTTTTCTCCTTTAAAAGTAAAATCCAAACCAAGGCAATGTATTTGATGGATCGTATAGACCAGCATGTGTCCTAGTATGGAAGTACCTTCCAAACACACAGCCCCCCCCCCAAGTCTTTTCTTTTACCTATGAAGCACTCATCATTGGTTTACTTTCAATAGTCAAGGCTGTTCTCCCTCAAAAAGCCGCAGATTCTATTTTCAGCCCTCTATTTTTCACCATCCTTTATTTTCCTCATCTGATCAATGTAGCACACTATAGGGAACATTATTTCCAATACGCAGTATGCTGTCTTCACTGTGAGCGAACGCAATCTGTAACATTTTAATTAAGAGACAGATCTCTCGACTGTAAGTGTTACATACCAGCACACCTTTCATTTGAAAGAAACAGATGAATAGACAGTTGGTCTGGGACTGAGAGAGAAAATAACATTGATTGGGGAGCTTTCCAGCTTGTCTTTTATTTGGCACAGATCTCTCCCTCCCTCTGTAACACTGCCTGAGTATTCAAGGCCTTCTGGAGACGATATTGACTGTGGCTAATGGCTCATTATCTCTATATTCTTCTACTTATTAGATTATTGTTATGATGCCTGTAGAAATCAGGATTTGGGACATCGCCTACCTAATATTAAATTGTGTATCCATTTTAAAATGCTCATCTGTCAATTACAATTCATATGTTCAATAAAAGGCTACTTTTACTGAACATCTTTTTCAGCATTACATAGAATGATGGTTACCCTCCTGGCATAATGTTTCCTCTTGCATAAAATTATCAGGCTATTAAGCTTCAACTGACAGAGAATAATCTACTGTTTATTTTCATTGATTCTTCAAGTTCTTTTTCAGTGAGAACACTTTCAATCCGACACATAATGGTAACACAATAATCACAAAAACACACTCTTTTCAGCTGTATTTGTATCATTTTTTTCTCCCCTCAGTAAATCAAAGGAATTTCATGACGCAAACATTATTTTGACAGGTGGGCCACAGACTGGGAATAGCTCCACCAGCAAGACATCAAGTGACACGCTAAGTGCTGTGTTTTCATGCCGGAGCCTTGTGTTCCACATGGACGAAGAGTTTGGTGTCCTCCCAAGTTAACGTCTGTTTCGCAAACAGGGCGGGACCGTACAGCTCAAAGACAGATGATGACATATCTGTCTTACTACTAATGTGCACTTATCTGCCTATTGAAGAGCTTTGTCAAAGTGGTGATTTATCCTTGAAATACTCATACATCACCACTTCCATCACCTCTGACACTCTTCGTTCTGATGCCTTCCCAAATTCACCATGCAGCACCCTGCAGACAAAGTCAGGCCTTGTTATCGCTCATTCCATGCAGTCCGGTTTGTGAAGAAAACTGTGAATTTATCTTTGGGATGAATTTAAGAGCATCATCTTTTTTTTTTTTTTTAACTCCCTCTGTCATTGCTCTTGAGAAGGAGGATTATACTGTATATTCAAGAATGATCCTGTTTACTAGTGCACACAGAGCTCTTGTTTTATTGTAATACAACAAAGGCAAATAATGCTTGTCTGACAGCAGAGATCAGTTATTTTTAAATGCCTAATCTAAAAGGCATGAACTCTTCGCTTGCTGTTTTTGATATTCTTTCTTGTTTCCCTCGGCTTCTCCCTTTATCTAGCCATCTCTTTCTTTCAATTCAGGCTTAATTAAAGCCATAGCTGTTCTTCTGCTACAATATCATGCAAGAGAGGGAAGGAAAATGGGCAGAAGATCCAGTTACATCCACCCTACACCTCCACTTTCCTCTTCCTCTCTTGGCTGGCTCAATCCCAGTCGGCTCTGTCCCTTGTAAAGCCCCAAAATTTTTGGCTGTGTTCCACGTCCCTCAGACTCTGATCAGCTCCCTTCCTATCCATCCCTCTGTCATCTCATCTCTCTCTAAAACAGCCCAGCTGCTTTATTTATCTGTCACTATTTTACTGTTTGGAAATTTGGAACTATAGGGATGGGGATGCTAAACCACCATGTACTTGGTATCTTTTCAGTGAATGAGTGTCACAGGAGGATGAGAAGAGAGGAAATAAACTCTTTCAAAGAAATAAACCCGTGAAGAAACCGATGGAGAAGAAAGGAAACTACGGAGAGAATGTAGAGAATAATTAAGGTGAGCACAAACTGTCTAAAGTCAAAAGATGCAGATGGCCCCATTCACCCCAGACCCTGAGCTGATTACTAACTAACCTCCCTCTGACTCAAACCAGCCTTTCTAATTGTGTGTGTTTCTCCCTTTTCCTTTTAAGTTTCTCTTCTTCTCCCTTCATATATCCTGTTCCAAGTGCCCGTCTCACTTGTCAGTCA
>JAMQGT020010929.1:0-82993 GCA_024447675.2 Pterophyllum scalare | reverse complement strand
AACACATCTGCGTTTATTTTGCAGTTTTTCAGTTTTATACACCAAGGCCTTTTCAGTAAGCTTTCAGTGTTCCCTTCTTTTCCCAGCCTCCATCTCAGAGCATGAAGCAGCACCATTTGTGGGGCTCAGTTTTTCTTATTTCTTTCAGTTTTCATAGAACCACTGCACATAAAACATCTACAGCGCTTAATAAATAAGACCATTCATATCAACAAAGCAGCAGTCATTTTCCCTTGAAGCTCCATCCAACCATCGCATCTCTAATTCCCAAAGTGCAGACGTCAAGCCAAAACACGGAACCAACACAGCGTTCAGACACCGCTAATCCAGCCGACTTCTATTCATAACAACTTCCCACACAGACAGCTGCACACAGCTTCAGTTCGGGTTCCTTGTCCGCCAACAAAAAGCGCCAGGTAAGCTTACCTGCTCTCGTTGAGACAGCAGTGGATGAGGCGCGTTGTGGCCGCACCTACTTGGCGTCTTTGGTTGTGGATTATGCAGCGATGGCTTCTTTAGAGAGCTTCTTGTTGACAAACAATGTCGCGACTCCAAAGGCCTCAGTCGCCCGACAGGAAATACTGGGCCCCGTCTATTTGTGTGACGCGCTGCCTTCACTCCTGACAAAGTACGCTGAGCCCACATGCGTTTGTGTGATGTTTACTGATACACTGCCAAGCATGAATCCGGGTGACAATCAGCAGCGTAATAAACCAGCGAGCGCTCGTACATGCTAGCGTGCGGTCAACAAAAATTACGGCTACCCAGCTAACCTCTCTCCTCCATCAAGCAGCAGGTGAGTGTGACACCCTTTTAACTCTGCCAGCTGTTACCGCCTACACGAACGCGATCCCTACGTCACCATGGCAACCAACGTGAAACCAAAACAGAACTTGCGTATGACGACATCAAAGGCCCATGATGTTTTGCTGACGCATCAACAGATCCTTTAGATTCCCTCTATAAAGAGACAAAAAGTAAGAGATTCACATTAGAGTCTACAAGATGCGCATAGCAGAAGAACCCAAAACACACATTCTAATAACTATTTATAATCAATTCATCCAAAATGAATGACACAGGAGACGGATTAGCAAATGAGATAGGTAAGTATTTGATCTTTTCATACATGTATTTTAATCCTAAAGTGTACAAAAGAAACTGATTTTCAGCAGATATTTATGAATGCTAATCAAAAATGAAATTATCTTGCAGAGAGATTCTGGGACTCGGTGTACCAAATTATCTATACTGAAAATCAGCGAGCTAGGCGGGTCCCTACTGGGGATTTCAACTACCTCCAATTTGAACTCATCTTCATCGAAAACAACAACGGGCAAAATAATAACAACGATGATGTTGCCGGCGTTGCTGTTGAGAGAAACAATGGCCCTGGTGAACTGAATAGACAAGATGACGATAACATTGCTGTTGTTGCCGACGTTGCTGTTGAGAGAAACATTGGCCCTGGTGACCTGAATAGACAAGATGACGATAACATTGCTGTTGTTGCCGGCCTTGCTCAGGAGAGAAACATTGGCCCTGGTGACCTGAATAGACAAGATGACGATAACATCGCTGTTGTTGCCGACCTTCCTCAGGAGAGAAACAACGACCGTGTTGACCTGAATAGACAAGATGATGATAACATTGCTGTTGCTGGTGGAATCCACAATGATATTGCTCATGAGGCAGTTGAAGAAGCTGCAAATGTCCACCAGGACATCCCAGAAGAGGATCCTTTGCCTGGTGTATCCAGTGGATCCACCAAAAGATCCAGAGGGGAGGATGGGGAGGACGAAGCGCACACTAGCAAAAGAAGGCGCCTTGCAAACCATGATCCAGGGACTGGCCGAAGTAGTAGTGGAAGTAGTGATGAACATTTTGAGGATGTACCTGCAGAACTAGAAAACCATCAAGCTGGAGGATCCAGGAAGCGATCCCGAGAAGAGGATGGGGAGGACAAAGCGCACTCTAGCAAAAGAAGGCACCTTGCAAACCATGATCCAGGGACTGGCCGAAGTAGTAGTGGAAGTAGTGATGAACCTTTTGAGGATGCACGTGCAGAACTAGAAAACCATCAAGCTGGAGGATCCAGGAAGCGATCCCGAGAAGAGGATGGGGAGGACAAAGCGCACTCTAGCAAAAGAAGGTGGTTTGCAAACCCTGATATTGCTCATGAGGCAGCTGAACAAGCTGTGGACATTCCAGAAGAGGATCCTTTGCCTGGTGTATCCAGTGGATCCACCAAAAGATCCAGAGGGGAGGATGTGGGGGACACTAGCAAAAGAAGGCAGCTTACAAACCCTGATCCAGGGACTGGCCGAAGTAGTAGTGGAAGTAGTGATGAACATTTTGAGGATGTACCTGCAGAACTAGAAAACCATCAAGCTGGAGGATCCAGGAAGCGATCCCGAGAAGAGGATGGGGAGGACAAAGCGCACTCTAGCAAAAGAAGGCACCTTGCAAACCATGATCCAGGGACTGGCCGAAGTAGTAGTGGAAGTAGTGATGAACCTTTTGAGGATGCACGTGCAGAACTAGAAAACCATCAAGCTGGAGGATCCAGGAAGCGATCCCGAGAAGAGGATGGGGAGGACAAAGCGCACTCTAGCAAAAGAAGGCGGTTTGCAAACCCTGATATTGCTCATGAGGCAGCTGAACAAGCTGTGGACATTCCAGAAGAGGATCCTTTGCCTGGTGTATCCAGTGGATCCACCAAAAGATCCAGAGGGGAGGATGTGGGGGACACTAGCAAAAGAAGGCAGCTTACAAACCCTGATCCAGGGACTGGCCGAAGTAGTAGTGGAAGTAGTGATGAACATTTTGAGGATGTACCTGCAGAACCAGAAAACCATCAAGCTGGAGGATCCAGGAAGCGATCCCAAGAAGACAGTGAGAAAGATTTGAATCCTTGCAAATTACGGAGGTCTGCAAGATTAGCCCAGAAACGTAGACAGTCACTGTTGCTATAGTTCCAGCGCCAGAAGACAAAGTGACCAACAACTGCCCCTCCCTGAGCCTGGTTCTGCTGGAGGTTTCTTCCTGTTTAAAGGGAGTTGTTCCTCCCCACTACTGCCAAGTGCTTGCTCATAGGGGGTCATTTCGATTGTTGGGTTTTCTTTGTATTTCCTCTGTATTTTCACTTTAATTTCTCGGTAATATAAAGAACAATAAAACTGGTCATACCAAATACTGACTTTAAAGCTCTGTTTTAACCTTATAAATTGCAATTCTATCATCATCATTGCTGCTTAGTGTTGGCTATTGGGATGGCTGTGTTTCATGAGTTAGAGCAGGTTATCTACTAATTGGAAGGTTGATGGTTCGATTCCTGACTGCTCCACTCTGCATGCCAAAGTATCCTTGGGCAAAATTATAGAACCCCCAAGTTGCTCCGTGTTTCAAAAGTCTTTTTAAAATATGAAATATCTCAGAAAGATGAAAGAGAAAAAATGAAAAGTCAAAGTCAAGCTAAAAGCTTGAAGGTTTTAGCAACATTTACTATAAATTTGTGGTCACTTAAAGTTTGTCCAAAGTTTTTGTCAACAGATTTTTATTTTAAAATAATGATTAGATTAGAAAATGATTAGTTCCACATTCCTGAGGGTTTTTCCTCTTTAGGTAAAAATCGTCCCCAGGGTTCACAAAGAGAGTCCCTGCAGCAAGAACAGGTATGCACTTTAAAGCTGCTGCTGTCGGGTCACCACGTGACAATTTTAACAAATATGTAAAAACAAACATTTTTATAAAAGTTACATACTGCAGCTTTAAGAGTTACATTAACTTATTTAGTTCATTAGTGCACATTCTACACAAACAGATCAGATTAGGTGCTAGACCTACTGTCATGTGGTAGATCCATACACTATATCATTTACTAGGTTAACTGTGCAATAACTTTTGTGCAGGTTGTGTTTCATTGCACTTTGTTATATATCTGCATGTAATGTAGCCTTAGTTAACAGCACTTTATCTGCAACAATCTTTCACGATAAAGTCTTCATTTGCTAAAAAAGTATTTAATTTTATGTATGACTCGTTAATTTCATGATCACCGCTTTACAAAAAAAACACCACATAAAATCTGAGTCAGACAACTTGGGCCATGTTGGTCATGGTCCTGAGAAGCCGTGGCAGGGTCCCTTATTTTCATTTGTGAAAGGTGGCAACCCCTAGTACTCAGTCTACATTTGAACCCAATGCTGCAGGTCTTACCTGCAGGATGTCGCTGCACCATGGTCTGCATCTATTCATGCGTTCCCTGATCACTCTCAGAGCCCTCAGAGATGCTGGTAAATCTGTGGAGACACACAAAAACAATATTCCTCTGACACTTTTTTTTTTTTTTAAAGAGTACATAATAAAAAAATCAAAAGAATCTGCCAGTTTTGGGAGAAAAATGATTCTACTGGATTAAAGATCTGCAGAACAGTAAGCCAAAGTGCAGCAACTATGATGGTAACAGCTATACATTAAATAGGAAACACCACTGGTGCAAATTTTCCATGAAAATAACTGCTGGAAATATGCTTTCCAGTAATGCAAAAAAAAAAAAAAAATGCCATGGAAGATTTTTTTTTTTTAAATGTCTGACAATAAAGAGACTCTCATAAAACAAAGACAGTAAAATACAAAGACCAAAACACACTAAATCTAAAAGTCCATTCCTGCCCCTGACCTTCAAGCTGAGAGGTCACACCACTGCCGAGCCTGTTAATGAGGTCTGCAGAGGTCACGTTATGGTGAAGATTAGGCCCACTGACAGGAAAAGGAAAAAAGTTTCACACACTAGAGGTTTTAGGTGATGATTTAACTGGTACAGAGAAAAATAAGATGAGAAGGCTTGATAGCAGGAAGCAGGACTGGAAGGCTTTATCCTGCCTGTGACTTAAGTCCTGGGAGGCTAGCTGGTAGCCTAAAAACAAGGTTATGATATGACCTTGTGTATGTGGAAGGACTCCGCTGAACAGAAGGCCATTCAAAGCCAACATATGGTCCACATCACCAATTACTAAGGTGTGTGTCAATAGGGAGAAGATGAAGAGAGTGGTAGCCACAGAGGGAGTTTAAATATGGATGGATGAGGAGAGGAAAATTTTAGTCAATTTAGAGCAATAGCCTCAGGTCTGATGGATCTATTTAGCCTAGTGTAATGACTTAAAGTTCCTCTCCAGACTCCCAGTCTCAAACATGGGAAGTGCAGCTATTCAAACCAGAAAGTAAAAGCCTTTACACCTTTACAGACCCCTAATGACAGTCGTCATAAAGAAACAACTGTTCAGAATTTTCACCTCAAGTGTTACAAAAGGCCCAATGGTCTGAAAGCTTGAGCTTCAATGCTTCCTGTTTGTTTCTGTAATAAACAAAGAAAAATATTAATCATAAGGTGCTTCACTGCAAATGTTAAACAATGAACTGAACCTACTTTTTTTTCCCCACCTCATTTTAAGTTTTCATGTGTTTTGCCCTTTGCCATTATACCTCTGCTTTCTTCCCTGTTGCTTTCTGTGATCATGTGAGTGTGTTGGAGTGGAACGAGTTCAGACTTCCATGCGGATTCTGGTCGCAGTTTGAGACTAATGAATTCACATGCAAGTATCTCACAGACAATTCCCATCCACCCCAGGTCACTGCGAGGCCCAGGCCTGCATGTATACACCAATTAATCCAATGGCTCGAGTCGCAATCAACTTTCATTTCCAAAGAAGTCCCTCAAATCCTAGGGATCCAAGAATCTCCCTCCCAGTTCCTCCCAAACACTTCCAAAACTTTCAATGTAACAGCAGAGGTGCTTAGCTTTGAAGAAGAAGAAAAAAAAAAGCACTGTTCCAATGAAGTTAATCAAAAATGGAGTCACTGCTTTCACAGTGAGACTAAATGAGACTACTCCCAAAATTCCTACCTTTTCACAATTGTGAAAATGTTCCCTTTGAACTGCTAAAAGACACAAACAATCTGTTGATTCAGTGGCAGAATCCTTCCCCCTAAGCCGTTATTTGCTTTAGCAGCGATGACACAAGGTTAGGAATTTGAGCAATGCGTGAGCATCGCAGACTCATTTCCTCTGAGTGAAAACCATCTCCAGACAGACAAGTCAGCACTGAAATCAGTATTCCTGCTTTGGTTCGAAGGTAAGCCGGTATCCAGCAGACACAATGAATATTTGTGTTCCTGCACTGAGCAGTTATCTGACTTTTATAAACTAGGTCTGCTCAATTATGGTAAAAATAATAATCACAATTATTTTGGTCAAGAAAATAGATTATGCGTTTGTTTGTTTAGTTTATTTTACAAGAAATTTAATTGGACTTTAGCCATAATTAAAGGGGGAAAAAAATCAACACATTAGTCAAAAGAGAAAGAACAAGCGCTGGGAGACACCATGTTGCACTACCCAGTTAGGGGGGTCTCGTCTCCAGTGGTGCAACACCCTCATCCTGACTTACAAAGCTGGATCAGGTATGCTGACAGTATGGCTATCTATGAAGCCAATCTATTCATTTAAACTTGTCTGCTGTTTGTTTACGAGGCCCAGTATCAGGCTGCAGGCAGTTTGTAGTCAGGAGACCTAGCACAGCCTGGAGGAAGCCGAGGTTCAGTCATTTTTCACTTCACCGCAAACTGTGTGAAAATGCGTAGTTTTAGTTCAGATTTTATTAGCCTCAGGAAGTCTTTTTAATTATTATTACACTACGGAGGCACCAAAGCCTCGTCACTCTGGCTGTGATACTAAATACGACCAATTGGTCAAAATCTAAAACTTGGAACATTTCTGCTACATTTTTAAACGTATTTTAATTACTTTTGCACTTGTTTTACATCGTCAGTTTTTTTCCCCCTCCCATTAGTTTTTATTTTTATTTTAGTAGCAAATGTTTTTCATACTTAGTTCCAGTGAAGTTTTAGTTAACTGAAATGACTTAACCCAAAATCAGCAGATACCACTTCTGATGTCTCTGAATGACATCACAACTGGAAACCACTGGTGCATCTGTCAGCACAAATGCACTGCTGTAATACAAAAGGGATGCGCTTGATTTACAATACAAGACAAAAAGAGAGCTTTGTAGTGAGCCAAGTCCCAGCACAGACCCACACTCACAGGCTACCTTCTAACCCTTTACTCCTGATCTAATTTACAATCCCTTCAGGCTCAAAAGGGATGAATGCTTATCGCTCATCACCAGTAAGAATCGTGAGTGGTGCTAGCAATTCATATGAATTTGTTCTGCTGGAACTCGTCTATCTAAAGTAGTCCTTGCTCTTTCCTCATTTTCAAAGATGATTTAAATGAGTAATAGTCTACAGGACTCCATTGGGCTTAGTGCGTTATTTGGCAAAGGTTTAATTGTAAGTTTAAAATTTAAGAGATCAAAGTAGTTCCATGAGCGTGCTGCTTTCAAGCATAAAATGAAGAGCGTGAAAATCCACAGCATGCTCTCCTCTCTCTGCGATGGGATCAACTTAAACCCAAGCAGCCCCTCTGAAGGTTTTGCCTGTTCACAATAAGGGATCAATGCCAAGAACTGGCGCTTTACCATTTTCTTTCAGTCTTCCTTTCTCCTTGGCTTTTGCTAATATTTTCCACTGGCAAGTCAGTGATGAGTGGACTTTAAAGAGCATGGAAGGACACCCTGTTTCTCAACTACTCCAAAGTCAAGCAAAAGGAGAAAGGGAGCGGGGCTGTGCAAGCAGATTAGCAATCTCTGCAATTCGTGGATGCCAGCCAAGAAGCATCTACCCGCTCCTCTCTCCACTTGTGCCTTTCTTCAGCTGTTCCATTCCATGCCAGATGTATAAATTGCCTCTGAAAGTCACACAGGAGATCATACGGGACCAGGCAGCTTTTAAAAGGCAACAATGTTAAAAGAAGAAGAGGAGGGGGAGAAAAAAAAAAACGATTAAGCATGTATCAAATGACATACGATATCAACATGGGAGATCTCCAGTGATGAAAGCAGCAGCGTAGGGTGAGAGAGAGGCCGAGAGAGACAAAGTCAGGAGAGCAAACAGCAAGACCAAAACAGGCTATGGTGACTAAACACGTTCAATGAACACAGGATGGGGAGCGGTCGGTCCGACAAGGGATGAAGGAATTTTGGGATAAATTCAGCCTTCAGTTTTAATCCCATCATAAAGTGTAAAGACCTACCTTTACAGACTTTCTGAATACTTTGACCACAGTGCTAAAGGTAATAACCACAGATGAATACCCACATTTCATGCTATTGCTAAGTACAATGACAAAAAGGCTTTCCGATTCAGATTCTGACATGTGCAGGCAAGTATGTACTCACCCACATACACACCTGTCACCTCACTCTGGTGTGGGTGGAGCATTTATGCCAACATCTCACCCAGATAAACAGGAAGCGAGGCTTCAGAGACCACAAAAGTGCTGCTTCTATCAAAACTGGGTGCTCAACAAAGATACTGGCTTCAGGGCTTAGCAACAAGGAAAGGGATTTCCTTTTGGGGGGGGGGCAATTATTCAATTCATACCTTTATTTTTCTTTAGGGAGGATGAATAACACACACACACACACACACACAGACACACACACACTTTTTACCATGGGTCTGATCACTTGCTCATGAGTGAAACTCACTCCAGCATTCTGATACAATTCAAAATTGCAGATGTTTTCTGAACTTTTCATTTATGCACAGTGGCCTTTGCCATCTGTACCCAATCGACCAGATTATGGCATTAGTGGTGGTGGGGGGGCTGTGACAATCAACTAGTCATTTATCAATGAGCAGGGGCAACCTCCAGAACTGAAAAATGCCAATGCAGAAGTGGCAAAAACTGCAGTCCCTTTCATGGCCACTTGAGGCTGTCTCCACAAGGTAGTGAGTCCCCTCAGATTGCCATGTTAAAATGGCCAATTTTACAGAGGAAGCAATCGTGTTTACAGACAAATAAAAAGTTAAACAGTTTTTACCTCTATGGATGGATAGAGCATTTTTAAAGAATTATCTGACTAATCAGAAATTTGTTCCTCATGTGTTTTATTAGTCCAGTACTTAGCATTAATGTGTCAATAGGTCTGTTGCACCGGTATAGTTCAGGAATGCAGTTGAGTACAACCCATCCTTCCCTTTAGACACACCCATGCACGCTGCAGGTATGACCGCCACTGAAAGTAGAGCTGCTGTCAGCCTGCAGCAAAGCTGTCAAATTTAAAGCTCATCGCAAACTAAGCCAACAGCTTCTGCATAAACACAGCTTTTACTTTACTGTCATCATGTGCTGCAAACAGCAGCTGAACGCACGCGTTTGTTCACGTTTAAACTTGTCAAACAGGTGGTTTGATAGACTCTTGTTGGCCTTTTATCAGTAAAGGTTTTTCATCACCATTATAGTAACGAGCGCCGATGCTGTGAACACTAGAAAAGCATTTTTTCTCTCTCCCACCTGAGTTCACCATCTCCGTAACAGCTCCATCTCTCAGCCACTCGCTGTGTGTCAGGGCGCCCCGAGCTCCATGTTACACCATCAACTTCACTGCTGCTGTGTTCAGTCTTTTTGTTGAGAGGAAAAAAAAAAAAAAACGGGGCTATTTAATCATGACAATAGGCTACTCACAGCAAGATATTTGTTAGCGTTTCAGATTCAAAACTCATTACTGGGTTTGGTGGGAAACCATCCCTGGCCTGAATGTGCCAGCAACTCGCCAAGTGACTGCCCTGACATACTTTTTCTTGGCCTCATTGAGCCCTCCTATTCTTATTCTTTATTGTTATCATATTGGTGCTGAGATTTTCCTCTGGCACTGGCTGAAGTGGCTTTGGCTGGCACCAAAACTTTTTCAATGCATGAAAAACCATGAGAATGATGAAGCCAGCAATGTTACGTACCCACGTCTGAAAAGCCCTTGTATAGCCATAGTTGGATCCATTTACAGACACAAGCATGCTCTCACAGATCAAGCAGATACTCAGAAATTTCTCCAGTGAAATGATGGATGGGCATACAAGACGGCCGGAGCACACAACACGGCAGCCTTGCAGCTGTTCCTGTGTGCCTTCGCACTATTACTGTTTGTGTTCCCAGGAGAGAGGAACAATGCGCTTCCAGGTCACCCTCTAACCTGCCCTCTCATTACCAAAGGTCATCCTGTTGGAAACACAGCGCTGACCTCTCATGCCAAAGGTTACTTACGGAAAACGAGGATGGGGAAGAAAAAGGGGGAGGCAAAAGGAAAGGGAGGAGAAGGGAAGAGGAGAAAGAATTCTCTCACCTTGACATCTTTGGACCAGTTCATCCAAGTTTCTCATGGTTAGCTCAAAAATTATCTTGATTTCTTTGGCATTTCTTGGGGCCAAAAGCAACAAATAATCAGATTTAAATTCTGCTGTGCACCCCCACCCCTCCCCCTCCCCACCCCAATTTCAAGGCTTCCCAGTGCTCTGCATTTGGCGCAAGCTGGGGGTGAATGCCTATAGATGGCATTGCTCTTAGATCCCAGCAAGCTCATTAGCTCTGACCCGCTGTTACATTCACTCACACCAGACCAACGACGTGATCGAGTGGAAATTCAAAGAAGGTGGGGGGAAGGGAAAGATATGTTTCCCTGGATAAGGCAGAACCTAAAACACTTCCTGTATTTAAGCCTGGAAGCAAAACAGAGCAGCACCACAGATGATGGTGAGAAAACAAGTGATACCCAAGAGTGCTGAGATGCTGTCAATGCAATGTAATCTAGACGTATGATTATGTACAGTAGACATGAACATGCTGGGGTTGGGTGTTTGCTGGAGGGTTGCAACATCTGGATCTTGTATTACATGCCTCTGGAGTTTGACAGCCTTCCTCTCAACTAAGCAGCAACCCCGTTCTCTGTCCATCCACGCTGCTCCCCCTCTTGTTTGCTTTGTTCTTCTTCTCTTCCCCCATCCTCTAATCTTTACCCTTCTCTTTCGGGCCCATGTGAAAAATCCCAATTACCGGAAACATGAGAAGTGCAAACGGTCGGACATGAACTTGGAATATGCAAAAAAAAAAAAAACTCACAGCAGTCCTTAACAAGGGCCGTGCTGAAATGTGATTGAATGCGTCAGCAGGTCGTAAAAGGCCCCCCTCAAGATCAATGTAATTATGAAAGCTTTATGTGGAGGACTTTCCGGACACGGGAATGACCGGCGACAGGATGGAGGAGGAGGAGGAGGAGGAGGGTGCTGCCAGCATTATGTTCCACCAACAGAACCCACGCCATTTAACCCAACAAGTGAGGAACGAGCAGCTGCCTTCCATCAGCAGCTAGAATAGAATCAGGGAAAGAAAGACGGCACAAAAGAAAAGAGGTTTGTAACACCTGCAGCAGGGTGCCACAAAACATTCCTAGGTTGTCCGGCCCCTCAGTGATGCACTCTATAAATCCCTGTGATTAGCTACTGTAGCCAGCCTAAGGGCCACTTAAATCAAACCCTGTAGGGGAAGTTGTTGTGACCTCCTAGCTTTGGAAATGTGATTTAGGCCCAAGTGATTATCACAAAAACAAAGCTAGCACTGTTTCTCTAATAAGAGAGGATGGAAGAAGGAAGGGTGTGTTGGAGGAATATGGGAAGGAGAAGCGAGCGTGACAGCAGTACTGCAATAATAAGCCATTATTTGAAGGATTCATGAGAATCAGGAGAAATTAGTAAGCTATTAAGCAATGCTGAATCTACAAGTCCATTAAGCTTCGGTCTTCTGGGAAGACTAAACACCAAAACAAGGCACAGATGTGAATGCAGGAGCTAAGCCAGTGCTTTTATATATGTAATGTGGAAAGTATATAATCAGCACTTTATCATGTTTTCAAAGCAACCCCTTAAAGTTGCTGCAGAGATGAGAAGGAGCATTGACTTTGTAAATAAGACTCAACATTGGGCAGTCACAGAAAATTCAACCAGTAATCACAGCATTAACCTGAAGGTTAATAAACGAGAATGTGCTTGACCCCAAATGCATCAAGGCTACAAATCACAATTAGGGCCACCAAATGAAGCAGCAA
The DNA here is from genome assembly GCA_024447675.2 of Pterophyllum scalare. NCBI lineage: Eukaryota > Metazoa > Chordata > Actinopteri > Cichliformes > Cichlidae > Pterophyllum > Pterophyllum scalare. The sequence continues at coordinate 70,991 of JAMQGT020010929.1, read as the reverse complement.
GTCTCCAGAGGTCTATAAACCTGCTGCAGTAACAGGAGCGATGCCACAGCTCGGGCCAGATCACTACTGCTGACAACTGACAGAGACCAGACCCAAATGCACCCAAGTGGGACTTGTCGAGAGAGTAAACAGGATTTCTGCACAGAAAGAACAGAACAAAAGATATATCATATAGATAATTGTGCAATAATTCTCTCTTCTCCTAAATCTGCGAGGAGAAGGAGCCTTTCACGGTCTTCCACCTCAGTCCATGAACAGGTTGTGATATTAGCAGCTATAATGAAAATGCAAGGAAGCAAAAGCACCCTTTGGTCTCAGCATAAGTAACTTCAATTCAGGTTTTTAGTGCAACATCTGGGGCAAAATAATTACAGCAAAGCACAACACTTCTTGGCAATTTTGGGCCAACGGCTGCTTTAAGGGCCTTTAGATATGCGTTCCAACCAATTACAAATGTCTTTATATTTATATAACTATACGGTATGTGTAGTATAGTCATTCTTAATTAGTTAAACTGTGACAGCAGAAGCAGGCATAACAGGAAGGAAACTCGGAGAGTGTGTACACAGCCAAGGTCAGTGCCATATTCAGCAGTTTTAAAGAAAGTCATCAAAATGTGACGAGCTTTTTCTCTGCATGACTCCACCATGTTTCTTAACATTTCTTAATTTTGCTAACAAACAAACACGCAAAGCAGCACCACCTCAGCACAGATAACATGAGATATGGCACACTGACTATAAAGCAGTTCAGGAACAAGTGGAGTTTCGTGAAAACTCAACTACAGAGGAGTACAGTAGTAGAGCTTTAATTCCCTACAAATATAGTCTATAACTGCAGTAACTGTCTTACAGAGTGGCAGTTTTTTAGCCAAACCAAAGCTGAGACAATGGACTGGACTAAACACTTTTTAAAAAATAAATAAATAAATAACCCAAACAGGTCACTTTTACTGCTCAGTTTACTTTACTCACAGTACTGGTTTCACAGCTCACTGAGCTCAGCTGCTTATTCACCACAAGATACTGCCCTCTGGTGGCATTTCTGTGCAGTGTGCCGCAATACCTGAACGTTACTTGCACTTTCTGACTACAGATTAACATGTTCGATATGGCACATGATGCAAGCTGTGGACAAGTTTTTCAGAAACATTTACGTGCAGCTCAGGCACTCAGAAAGCGGTTGTACATGTTTTTGTTGTTAGCCTGAAATCATTGCAAAGAACAAAAAACAGGGCCCAGATCAACATCATCAAGCCTCATCCCTCCAACTCAAACATGACAAAACACACAACTGAAAGAACAGAAAGCATGTGCTCAAAAACTACAAGCAGAGAACCACAAGGACAGCTAGGCAATCACGCATTCATGCACATACAATGCACTTAAATTCTCTTGCGTGTGCCTTGACAGCAGAGGATGTCCTGTGAGAAGTCTCACGTCTGCGCTTGGCAGCCAGGGGCAATCAGGACTACAGCTCTGCAGGGTGATGTAAGACTTGGACATCCTCACCAAGAAGTGTGTGCATTCATCTGTACATGCATGGGGCTCTGATGCATTCAGACAGGGAGCGATCTGGCTTTGAGCCACATGTTACAGAAAGGCTTGGTTTCTAAAAGTAGACAGGAAACAAAAAAAGGTTGGTCCTGATTATATGGAAAGGAATTATTTAGATTTAATTAGCTAAAAAGGAAGATCAGAAAAAAAGAATCTTTATTTAGAGGGTAACTTATTTCATTTTCATATCAAGTGACCCGATCTTCCCACCGAACAACAGAAGAGCAATCCAACATACATTGGATTTATTAAAGATATCTTCTGATCCAAACATGCGTGTCTGCTAAGTTTGCAGGAAATTACATATTTTATGTTTCCAGTAAAAGCAATCTGTTTGGGGGGGAAATAGGAAGACTAAGCAGTTGGCAGGACAACAAAAATCTCAATGAAAAACAACTCAAATGTAGCACCAACTGAAAATACGGTAATGGATCTACTGTTTGACTGCCAAGTGATATTTATAGATAATGTAGTGCAAACCAGCAACAGCAGTAAAAACTGCCAAGTACCAAAATGTCTGCAGTTAAAAAAAAGAAGAAAAGGTGTGCGCCTTAATCCCAACGCACAATGTCACACTGCTAACATGTGTCACTGCTGAGAAGAGCCAAAGTCAGTTTAAACAGTAAATTTGTCTCAGATCCCTTCAGCATTGTAGTTACCAGCTCACATTATCACTTATCCGGATCTTTTCCAACACAGTTGTTTAGTTGTCGCATTTAATATTTGGCCACGAGACTAAAAAAGCTTGAAGGATGTGATTCAAGCTGCAGAGCAGACATGTGGCTGTGTGTTACCTGGCATCACCTCAGGTGGGGTGGGTGGAGGATGGCGGACCAAAGACTCTCGCTCTCGTATCTGGCCCCATGTCTCAACGAGCACTTTAAGCTCATTAATTCAACTTAACATAAAAGCTGACAGCAGATTAAAATAAGTATTGTGGTACTCTTTCAGCTTACTATGTGTTATTTTATTCTCTGAATTTGAGTTAGCACAATTTTTGCTGGAGCCAAGACATTAGGTTCAGATAAATGGCTAATAATCAAAATGACTTACAATAGTGGTTAAAAAAAAAAAAGCACAGTTAAAGCTCATTTTTATGTTCACAGAACATGAACAACTAAAATAGGCAGAGTCTTTCCCACAAAATAAATATTACCTGGGCAGGCTGCCCGTGTGTATTTAATGACCACCCAAGCAAATCTGTTATTTTATGTTATCGATTTCCTGGACAATCCCCTCGTTCTTATTTTCAGAGTCTAGGCGCTGCCAATCAGCTGCAGTCCTACCCTTTCCCTCTCGTGCCCTGCCTACTAGCTGGCTTGCTGCTTCCACCTCAGAGTGGAGCTTCTTCTGCTCTGGAGGTCCTCCGTGAGCCGGAGGGTCACTCGAACCACAACCTGCATCAGGCGAAGAACTGGTCCGCGCTTTAGAGCAGAACGGGGACTGCCGTCTCCTGCTGCAGTCCAGCACAGCAGAGCCGGAGTTTATCAGCAGGATGCGAGACTGACTGCAGAGCCAGCTGATCACACTGCTCAGCTATTTATTTAACTATCTCTAAGTGCTTGGCAACATACAGAGGAGAAACGTATAAACTCATGGAGCGCCTGCATCTATACACATGAACGATGAGAGCAACTTAATTTTTTCAGTGTACGGTGTAAGCCGCTGTTTTTACTGTGCTTATGAGACCAAACTTAATTAAATGATGGACAGAAATCAGCAGATTGCTGGTTGGGGAACTCCCAAGATCTGGTGGAGGAGAAGCAGGGGGAGAAATGCCTCACTTAGAAAGTCACATAATAATTATTAATGAATTATCAATAATTAATAATCCTTGTGGACAGGCTGTGATCAGCCTTCATGACTTGTGCATTCAGACAAAAAGCATTCTGTCATGGTTGCTTTCCCACCCCAATGCGGCCACACGATCCGCATCGTGTGGCTGATTTTTTGTTTATCTCTATGACATCAGTTGGAAGGAAGACACTTGCTGTATTAAACTTGGAGACTTAATAATTCATTAGTTAAAAGGTGCCAAAAGGCCCAACTCTGAAATAAACAGACTGAAGAAATACATGTGGAGAAGTGAGAACTGCAAGGTCAAGAAATAGCAAAGGAGGGAGGGAGGCCTGTATGAAAAGCAGCTTCCAACATAATCACGCAGTGCAGACCATAGAGCCCATGTCGCAGGGACTGAAGAGTTGCCAACACTTGGGCAAGTGGCATTAGTAAACATACACAAACACAGAAACCAGCAAAGCTGCTCTGCCAGAACCCTCAGCTCCCACAGCTGCACACGGCTGCCAGCCTGAAACTGACCAGGGGCACACTGAGACACTCAGAGCTCGGCTGCATCCACAAGACAATGAGCCTTAGTGAAACACTACTTAAACACACAGAACTTTCAAGTATCTTTGCCCTCGTGGATTCCTCCTCAATCTACTCCACCCCACCCCCGCTTCCAGAAGAAGCTGCCAAGGAACAAGGAAATGCAAGCCAAATGTTGCTGCAGTTCAGTTAAGCTGACATGTATGGCGTGTATACCGTATGTACACCCATGCCTGTGTGTGCATGCATATACTGTATGCACCATATGTGGTTGTTTGCATGCAGGTGTGTGTCCGTATAACTTTATCAACTTGGCACGCAGTGCGATGAACATGCTTTTCGTCAGGTTTAATCGACGTGGAAGACGGGAAACTCTGGCTGAGAAAGGAAAATATCTGGTTCTTCAGTAGAGAAGGCTGCATAAGCAAAGCATAAAATAAACACAGATATAAAACATTAAGTTAAACACACAATTGAATGGATTTTTTTCCCCAAACAATGAAAGTGTGCAAAAACAAAAGTTGAGCACCTTAAGAGAGAAGAAAATATGATAAAAGAGAAGGAAAGAAATGAAACAAAGTGTGAAAAGGGAGAAAATTCAGGAAAGAGCAAGAAAGAGTGTGAGGGAGAAGGATGTAGAAATGCACAGATGGATGTAGAGGACACAGGGTAGAAAGAATGAATGAGAGAGGGATGGAGACACAAAGAGGAGGATGATGGTGGGTTAACTCACTCTGCTTAGCAGCAGCTCTGCGCTCAGCCTTTCAGTCCAGTTTAACTCAAGCTACGCAAAGTAATGGACTGAGCTCACCCTCTGCTGTCAATTTCTCCATCCTTCCATCTGTTTCTATCTACCCGCCTCTGCGATGTGACCCCAAAAACAGGCCCTCCAGGTCCAGCGGCTTGGGCCCAGGCCAGGATTGCTCTCGTTCTCCCTCCCTGGGAGCACCTTCCCACCCTTAGAAAACCTCTCTGGTTTGCGTCAGCCTAGCGAAGTCTCTCTCAACTGTTCTACAGCAAAAAAGCAGACAGAACTCAGGGATGAATTACGACATGTGGAGAGAGAAAACGAAAGGGCCATTTAGTTACAAAGGGACCAATATGTGATGGGCGCAGCCCTTGCTACACCAGCAGGTTTTCATTGTATGTCTGCAATACAGTTCAACTGTTCCTCGTCTGGTCATCCACTCAGTAATATTATTTAAAGTCACCGGTCTCTTCTAAGCTTCTGATCCATAGTGGTGTGTGAGGAGCAGTAGAGGGAGGAGCCCTCAGACTGAGGCCGAGGTAAAGGAGAAATTTAGAAAAACTCTGAAATTGAGCTGACGTAGAAATAGTGAAAATAAATTAAACCTCAGTTTTACCGGCCTAGAGTCCAGTCAGTGAGCTGTTGCTAACCACCGGTCACTAAGGAAAAAGGTATATTACCCAACTGGTTGATGATTGGTTGCTGGATGTTGCTGTGAAACTGGTTACAAGGAGGTATAACAGTGTCCCAAAAACCATCCTCACAATCACTTTATTTGCTAAAGTGGTTGGTGAGTGTTTGTAGACAAGTTGCCAACTTGTCTACAAACACTCACCAACTAGTGAAACTGAAGAGTGTGACACAAACCAGAAACAGAGACTGAGTGCCTACAAAATAAAGATGAAAAGTTGAGCTTTTTTTAAATGTCTTCATTTGAGGGTAAGGCACAACTTTGGCATCTTCCATGCTAGCAACCAAACCACCTTCTTTGTGAAACACCTTCTTTGGGAACAATTTCACCTGCAACCACTCACCAACCTGCCGAGGAAGACATTTTTCCCTAGCAACTGGAGGTTGTCAGGAGGCCACTGATTGGTCTTTAAATGTTTGTGACTGAGGCATTAGGTGAACAGCGTGAATTTAAAAAAAAAATAAAAAAATAAAAAAAAAATATATATATATATATATATATATATATTAATTAAATTATGTTATACAGAATGAACCTTAGGCACTATACACATGAAGTCAGGTAATGTACAGGGGTTGGACAATGAAACTGAAACACCTGTCATTTTAGTGTGGGAGGTTTCATGGCTAAATTGGACCAGCCTGGTGGCCAATCTTCATTAATTGCACATTGCACCAGTAAGAGCAGAGTGTGAAGGTTCAATTAGCAGGGTAAGAGCACAGTTTTGTGCCGTGTATCAAGATGACAATGCACCAATACACACAGCAAGACTGGTGAAAGATTGGTTTGATGAAAGTGAAGTGAAGTTCAATATCTCCCATGGCCTGCACAGTCACGAGATCTAAATATTAATGAGCCACTTTGGGGTGTTTTGGAGGAGCAAGTCAGGAAACATTTTCCTCCACCAGCATCACGTTGTGACCTGGCCACTATCCTGCAAGAAGAATGGCTTAAAATCCCTCTGACCACTGTGCAGGACTTGTATATGCCATTCCCAAGATGAATTGACGCTGTATTGGCTGCAAAAGGAGGCCCTACACCATACTAATAAATTATTGTGCTCTAAAACCAGGTGTTTCAGTTTCATTGTCCAACCCCTGTATGTAATTAAGCTGCTCTTACCTTTAACCTGTTTGTTTTTTGTTTTGGGCTTCTTCTTTTTTTACACATGTAACACCAAACTAAAAGATGAACTACTAAACTTAATCAGTTAAAAAATACATTTTAAAACCATCTACTCTGGACATCCTTCCATTTGGGGCTATAGGTATTAATGGTAAAGTTCACCCATCAAAATTACTAGGAAACATGCTTCCTGGTGCAGGAAGCGTGTGGTGCCAGTTTCTTTAGAACGCATCAAGACTGCCAACAGTTTTCCCGTGAAAGTGGTGCCATGAAACAGCCACCGGGGAACAGCACAGTCCTGGGCTAAGCACTTGTCAAATATACTGATGTTAAGGCTGTGACGAAAAGGCCAGATGAGGAAAAAGTGTTGGTCTGTCGGGATCTGAATGAGCCAGTTCTCCATCTGTGATCAGTTTTCCATTTGTGCTGCTTCTCAGCTTTGTCTCAGGGCACTATAGGTCTCTGTTGTGGCTCTCTATAGTGTCCCTTGATTGATACTGTGTGACAAGGTTGAGTAATGACAAAAGTTTCATAAAGAAGGTTAGCTGGGAACTGACAAATATCAAAATCTGAGTTTTGCAGTTTTTGTAAACACTATTTCATAGTGCCTCTAGGCCCAGTAAGTTGAAAGGTCACAGGGGACGCCCATTATTTCCTGATTTTCAAACAATCATTTCTCTATGTATTGGCAAACAAGGCTGGTTAACAGAATAGCTTATGAATTAGTCACACACATTTTTTCCTCACCTGTAACGGTTGTCTTGGTGATTAGCTGGAAGGTGAACTGTATCCATTGAGTAGAAGAACTGGCACAGCCTGAAACCTGTTAGTAATGATTAAGCAGAGTAAAGAATTGGAGGTATGTGGCCTTGTGCTGTCCTTGAGCTTACAGGGGGTCAGTGGTATACTGTGTGTGATGAAACTGTTCTCAGTCATTGTTCAACTTAACTCTCAGGTCTAACTTCTTATCAATCATTACACTACATTGGTTGATAGTATTTCCTGGGGGAAATACTTTTATCCTGCTGGCAAACTTTCAGTCACTCTACACTGAATGGCTGTAAGAAAGATTCAGTCCCAGTGAGATGCAGACATAAGAAACACTGAAGATTCATTCAAATAAAAACAAACAGAGCCGGCAGAGATGGAAATGATTTAGCAGTGCTAGGAAGTGGACAAGAAAGACCTCTGCTCCTTTGCTTGCTGCGCATGACACAATCATCCTTAATGCACAAATACGTTTTTGTTGTGGGGTTTATTTTGTTTTTCTTTGCTTTTTCTATTATCCTCATATAAAGGTGAAGGTGACATTGGACAGTTTTCCAACTCATCAGCTGTTCTCCCCTTTTAACAGGCCAAACCCAAACTGTCTCCTCGAGTAATTGAATTACATTCGCCTTTTTCAGACACGGGATATGCAACTTTGCCAACTTCAGCATTCAGCTAAAGTGACATCATTCTGTCAGAAAGTCACCTTTGATCTTGAATTTTCCTCACCGCTTCATTGCAACGTACAGTGACAGAGCGCCCCCCACAGGGCCGATACCAGCTACCAGTAATCAAAGAAATATTTTAAACTCTAATTAAAAAGATTTTAATCTTGGTGTCAAAATCAGAAATTGGTGTTCATACACTACTGAGCCACTGGCACTACCTGCAGATTATGTGTACTGCATGGTGCTGCTGAGAAAGCATTAACCTGTTACCCTATAGCTCACATGGCTGAACAGGCTGGGCTCAAGTCTGACCAAGACCATTTCCCGTGCATCGTTCCCTAAACTCTCTCAACTCTCTACATTAGCCTGTCAATAAAGGCTAAAAAAAAAAAATATGAATGTTATTACAACTTAGGGGATCCCCTAGAGAGCTGAGCGACTAATGATCATTAACAAGCAGCAGGTGATGTCAGGATCTCATGTGAGCCCATCTATGAATGTGCTTGTAGTTCATGCTGTGTTACAAGTATTTTGTAAGTCAGCAGATGTGACTTAGTCAAATTACCATCATGACAGAAAGGTGACCGGGGTGCTCATTCGAATGTGAAGGTTACACATTCAAATGCCGTCAGATTGAAGGGACGGAGCGCACGTCTGGGCTGCAGTGAGACGTCACGGGTTGGGGCTGCTTTGCTGCCAGAGGGCCTGAACACCTTGTAATCATTGAAAGAACAACAAATTGTATCAAAAGTGTTCGGGTGGCAGTCCGCAAAGCTGAAGCGTAGGAGAATGTAAATCAACACCAGAGTGGCTGAAAAAGAAAAAAAATGTTTTAGGCTAAGTGGGAGTCCTGAACTTGACCCAAGTGAAATGCTGCAGTGTGACATGAATCAAAACATCCTAGGAACACTGAACTGAAGGTAAGGTCCAAAACCAGGCAAAGGTTCAGCCGACTGAAAGTCATCAGAAGACAACAAAGAAGAAACATCTCAAGCTTCTGACAGCACGCGCTTGGAATGTGCAACTGCACAAACTGTATAAAAATGTTTACAACAGTCAGGAAAGACCTCCCACCTTCAAACGCCACGATTCTTCTACCTCTCCTCAAAATGTTTTGATGTGTAACCTAGTACAAACCATCTGACTCACATTCAAGACACCTAACACTATAACTTAATTCCCTACATCAGCAGCCTGTGAGTAACAGCGCAGGCTGCGATACAGACAATGAAAGACCTCGTGACAGAAACACGAGCACCCTGTGTTTCCTCAACAAGCTTTCCGTTTAGTGCCACTTTCAGCTCCGTTTTTGCATTCACGCCTCAGTGAGACTAGTTCCAAGGTGACTGAGCCCATGACTGGGAGGCACATGAACCAAATATGATTCGACAAAGCCCCGAACTCCAGGGTCAGGCCACAGCAAGGAACACGTGTCCCCGGGAGAGAAGGCCTTGCTGCTCCCTTGGCCTCAGTGTTCCCCGGCTTGTGCAACAAATTCTAATGAGGCTGCTCTCTGTGGGGGGAACCGAGGTCCTGTCTATGGGGATTTGTCTGGAGAGCTACACAACCAAGGAAAGATGCAGTCAAGCAACATACTCACTTAACATCTCTCTCACACTCACACACACACTCACTCACACTGAAAGACTGATGAGGTGAGGTAAGGCAAATGGTTTTCTGCAGGCCAAAGAATGACAACAGATTAAAAATGGGTCCAGTAAAAGACCGAAGGCATAAAATATTCACCAACAAGCAAAGGCTGATGTGACTGATGGTCTGTGACAAAATACCAGGTTAAACTTCAGGCAGCATGTCAGGAAAACAAGACGGTTCGATACCCCATGTAAGGTATCAAGTTTGCAACTTGGGAAACATTTCTGATAAACTCAAATAAAAGGTGAATGATTAGGGTCAAACATCAATCATCAATCCACCGATCTGAGAGCCGGACCGCGCATCAGCGCCAAGCTTTCCAGTTCACGTCAGTGCTGTTTAGTATGCATGGTGTCAGTAGCAGCAGACCAGCTGCTAGCTGGAGAGCTAACATATTAATGAGGAAACCAACAGCAAAAGCTCAGAGGAATTTCTCACTTAACATCAAACTTCAGCAAACACAGACGGCTCAATCCAGTTTTTTTCTGGTTCTAATCCAATACCGGCTGTGGATATCTGCCGATACAGAGCATTGACCTGACACCAGTGTTAAAGGAATCACTGGGAATCATTCTTTTATGTTTAAAGAAACATCTGGCTCAACAGAAACAGCTTTCCTAACCTTGTAACACAAAAATGTAACAAATACTTCCATGACTTTAAATTAAATGAACTGCTGGTATTTATTAGTGAAATAATAAATGAAAAGGATAAATAAAGTGAAAAAAAAAATAACATACTGGTGTCACTCGTGTCATTTCTTTGCAAATTATATTTTGGATGAAAGTGAGAATCATTAGGCTGCAAACTGCCGTCATTTACGGTCACAGCAGGTTCTCCTTTTTCCCCCCTCACACGGACACACAGCTCAATTTACTGTCCCCTTTATTTATCCCGCTCCTCTTTCCATTCATTTATTTTATTTATTTATACTAATAAAACAACAATTCAGTAAATTGTTCTTCAATGGACTTATTTGTTCTGCTATATTTCACTCAAACCTGATGTTGCCGTAGAAATGAAAGAGTGATTCCTGGTCCGCATTCCTATCGCTGAGAAAAGCCGGCAGGATGGGAACGGCTGATGCTCAGACATGTTTGTGATGTGAGTTTGGGGTCAGTGCCCCTTCCTGCTTCCTCGGGACAACTGGGAGCATACTGCTTTGTAGCAAAGCTCAGTTTAAAAGAGGAGGGGGAAAAAAAAAGTTGCCGTCTAAAACGATACAATCTGACAACTCTATTGGCTACAGTTAGCCTCTTTTTTTTTTTTTTTTCCCAGGGGGTAAAATAAAATAGTGGCACAAATGTGCAGCACCTGTTCCTGTCTGCCATCCGTCAGTATATCAAATATAAAAACAGTGACAGCTGTGGTGCCGGCAGTGATACGCCGATGCTCTGGGCCCCGGCTGATGCACAAGACTGAGGCGAGCCTCGTTCCTAAGAGCACTTATTCCCACACAGGGCTCTCTCCAGGTCAAATAGCTTAAAGCTGAGTGCAGTGGCCAGAGCCTGTAATATTTCACATATGCTTTTCGAGGAGCACCAGGCGCTATCGATTAGTTTAAGCTCAAGCCTAGGAACAAAAAGGAAAAGGGACCATCAGGCCGCCTGCTTTCAATTACGAGGTCCATAAAGACACGCAGATAGGAGCTGAGGTAATGGATGGTCTGTGATAGCAGCCGCGCCTCTGTCTGCTGAGGCTTAAGTAACCCTGACAGGCAGAGGAAAACTCAAACTTCCATCCAATACCGTTATATGAATATTAACTACTAACTTTTAAAGTGGGGCGTCATTTACTCAAGCATTAACACACACTTTACTTTATCGAGTGGACAGAAATAACAGGAAATTGCACAGACTTCAGTTAAGTACAGTAACACACACTCATTGCCTTAACGACATGTGGACTAATAGCGTTTACGTGCGTAGTCGCCCACCGAAGGCCCACGCTGAGGCAGGAAAAAACCCTGCTATGTGACAGTGGTATCAATGTGCCATCTTTTCCAGCTGAACCAACCAGGAAAACGTACACACACACACACACAAACACACACACGCACACAATTTTGCAATTCCGCTTTTTTTACGATGTGCAAATAAAGATGTGAATAAAATCTCCCCCATAAGAAAAATGTCTTTATCTGATCAGATTATTCATTCGTGTACTGGAAGAGATAAAAGTGGATGGTTAGGCAGCTGGAGCCTGCACGCTAAATTACTGAATAACAAAGAATGCATGAGCGAGAGTTTATCATGGAGGAAGTTGGCAGATAATTCTAACAGCAGCAGTCACATGGTTGCCATTTTTAAAAAGAGTCGTTCACTTATTCGGATCGTTTGGGGAGGGGGCGCGTCTCCTTTCAGATCAGCGAGAATGCGAAACTCACATTTTTCTACAAGACATCTGCCCTCTCCATCTTCTGCAGAGGGCAGATGTCTTCTGGGTCTTAAGGCAAACAACATGCAAGGGGCACACAAGGTGAAGCTCTTTAAAATATGGACCTTGCAACACTCCTTTTATTATTTACTGCTTTTGGCATTACCATCAAAACTCTGGTATGTCTGTCCTCCATCTGACTGGAGGACTGGATTCAAAGCAGAACCATTTTTGTTGTCATGCAATTCAGTTTTACTGTAACAGACATTATGCATTAGATATTGTAACTTCATCAGCTTTACAGCACTATGATATGTATATAATACACACTCACTGGCCATTTTGTTAAGTACAGCTGTTCAACTGCTCCTTAACGCAAATATTTAATTTCATGCAAAATTAACCACTACCTGCTGAACCCAGTTTAGCTATGCAGCTAGAGACACATAATGGCTGTTGGTAGAGACCAAAAACAGAGCTAAAAGGCCGTGAATACTGGACTACCATTCATGTAATGCCTACTAACATGACTCTAAATGAAGGATAATGTTGCAGCTGCTAAGTTTTGTTGACTGTTTTCCAGAAATCTGTTCACACATAGTTTCTAGTGCCCCCATGTGGCCAAAAAAGAAAAAGAAATCTAACGTTTGACTTCATTATACAAGATAATAAAGCCCATTTGTGAATCTCGCACACTAGTCAGTCTGTCCTCCCAGGCTAAGGCTGACAACGTGAAATATGAACTCTGGGTTGGATTTCATCCCAAGTGAAAGCAAAAATATTAATCTCAGATAAAGCTAAAGCCATATCCTTGACAGGCCAGATAGCAAAAGGCTTTTTTCTCGTCAGAACTAGAACAACAGTTCTCTGTCAGAAATCCTCAGTGGAACTAGTCAGCCTGCCTGTCAGCACCAGGAGACACAAATCCATCCTGTGTAGCAATGTGAAGTCTCTACAAAGCCAGACAAGAGATTAGGCATGCTGGTGCCACAGGGTTCCTCAAGATCCACCAGTGTCTCCATCTTTCAGCTCAACATCAAAGGAGCCAGCACCATGTGTTTGAATTATAGACAGCAAGTGTGCAGTCATGCCTCCGGTGGCATCCAGCTCCCAACCCGATTAACCCCTGCACCACGCTGAGGAGGAATAGCAGAAGATACAGCCCATAGCAAGGCAAGATAAATTACAGTACCGACAACTGCACGTCAGCAATGACACTAAAGGCCACTCGTGTCATCGGGATATTTCATGGCTCAATCAACTGCAACTCCAATCTAAGGGAATGAAGAGTGTGAGCTAAAGCAGGTTTAACCTCTGCCGTATTCTATATTACAGCATGATACAGAAATGAAACCAACCTCCAACCACCTGTCTTCCCATATCTGTCTCTGGCTCTAATGCCCATGTTTCACACACAGACATTACTCAGACAGGCTGCCTGAGATATAACGGAGGCCGTCCACGCACACCGTCCATCTATCACATACCAGCACAGAGAGCTAGACAACCATTTGCACTCATTAACTCATTAACACCTACAGCCAATTTAGAGTCACCAATTAACCTAAACCCTATTGATGTCTTCAGACTGTGGGAGAAAGTCGGAGTGCCTAGAGAGAGAACCCATGCAGACACAGGGAGAATATGCAAATTCCACACAGAGACCCTAGCTGGCTGGTGGATTTGAACCCAGGACCTTCTTGCTGTGAGGTTGCAGCACAAACTGTGCTGTCTATTTTTGAATGGAGAAGAAAGGTGACTGAAGTGGCTTTGAACGTGGCATAGTTCATGGCGCCAGATGGGCTGGTTTTATTTCAGAAACTCCTGAATTACTGGGATTTTCCCATACAACCATACCTAGGGTTCACAGAGAATGGTCGGGAACCCCCCCCCCAAATATCCTGCCAACCCAACTGATGTTGTTGATCATGTCCATTCCTCTACAACCACAATGTACCCACCTTCTGATGGCTGAAAGACATGCCATGCCACAAAGTTCAAATCATCCCAAACTGGTTTCTTGAACATAACATCGGCATTACAACTGCACTCAAATGATCACCAGAGTCACCAGATCTCAGTCCAACCTAGAACCTCTAAGATGTGGCGGAACGGGAGAATTAAGGCACTTATGAAGGCAAAGGGGGTCCGCCAAGTCCTAGCGAGGAATAATTACTGATGTGGCCATTGAATCTATGCTGTCCTTCCCCTCTGCACACATACAAGAGTGTACACACAAACTCTTGATTCACTATAGCCACAAAAATAATTTAATTCTGCGTCTGTCTAATTCAGTTAATTTTAGGTGGGGGGTATTATTATTATTATTTGTCCAAGATAACAAGGGCATCCTATTAGCGAAAAATACCCTGACTCTTATTTTTAAGGTTCAGTTGCTATTTCCCCTGGTTCAGTGCTCTTTGTAAAGATAGTCTTGTTACTTAGGATCACATTTTTTCCATTTATGCAGCTCTACCATATATTGCTGATTCTTTCCAAAACTGTTGTGCCTGTTGGTGCATTACCTCATTTTCTTTTCCTGTTGCAGCTCAGGGAATATTCCCCTCAACTAAATGGCTGGAAAAATGACAGTACATCATCAGCAAATGGACAAAAGACAATTCAGTCCAGCCTATTACAGCTCAAGTGACACATGGGATTCATTCTGAGGCAATTAAGATAAATGCTGGCATTGTCAGCTGAAGGTAAGGGCAGTAAACGGAGAAAAAGAAAACAAAGAAACACTGATAACATTACATATGCTGACGCAGAGCACAGCTATTCTGTTAACTGATACTGGCAAAAGTCAAAAGAGGATGTAATCGATTGAATGCCGCATACAAATCAAGACCACAAGAGAAAATGGAGGCATTACAAATGCTTCGAACATGAAAAAATTAGGAAAAATTCTTGAATGAGTGGACAATATGCTGATATGGTGACACAAAGATAGCACAAAGACTATACATTTTACAAATACTATACCTCTATCTGCATATGTGTGAGTTTTTTTTTTATATATATTATATATATATAAATAAACAAACTCACACATATGCAGATAGAGGCCAACGTAAGATAGCAAGCAGCTGTTCCAGCCAGCTGTCCTGACCAGTTGTTCATAAGGGCTGGGAGGCCAGGATGAAGGGATTCAGAGACATTAAGGGAAGAAGAGGGGTTAGGTATAACAAGCAGACAGAGATGTTAATGGCTGACAGGGAAGGAGAAAAGTGGAAAAAGCTGACAGAAAAACAGTTAAGAGTTCACTGTGACATAAGAAAGAACAGAAAACCGTTCCAAGGACTGTCGCCACTTTCTTATAGCTGTATAAGAAAAAGCAACAAATCATAATGGATCCGTATTACAACATGAACAGTGACTTCTGCTAGGCAGCAATTGATCAATTAGCAACCTTTATTTTTCCCTACTTGCGCCATATTTGCAGACTTTCATGTCCACAATGGCTAAAAGAGCACACAAGCTCCAGCCACATCAAATCCAGATATATGATGTGAGTGCCACAGAAACACAAATAAAAACACAACCACAGAAAAATCGTGAATGGTTTGCAACTTCTGTTAATGAAGGCAATTATAAGGTAGCGGCAGGCTCAGAAGCACTGTTTACATACATTTCTCATACCTTAAAATCACAACAGACCATCGCACAGGAAATCCTCATTACACACTACAGAGCTGATCAGAGAAATAAGCTCAAGAGTGACCCCTAGTGGCCTTTTTGAAGTATACAAATGACAACTATGAAATTCAAATGCAGACAACTTAATCCCATGATGTGTGAATCCTTGACATTAGAGGCTGTGTGCACTGGGTATGTAGACTCAGTGCATGTTTAGAGGTATGTGTAAATACCTAATGTAAATTCTCTGTGCACATCCCTTTTTTCTGATATGAACTCACATGAATTTCTAATAAAGAAAATTGACAAATTGATTAAAAGTAAAATTTCACAGCAGCATCCACAGCTCTTTACTTCAAAGAAATCTGTCAACATTCTCCTAGAGTAGCTTTGCGTGATTCGCAGTTCAAATAAAATATGGATCGTTAATCTATAATAGTAATCTACACTATTTTGCCAAAAGTATTCACTCACCATCCAAATCATTGAATTCAGGTGTTCCAGTCACTTCCATAACCACAGGTGTATAAACCAAGCACCTAGGCACGCAGACTGCTTCTACAAACATTTGGGAAAGAATGGGTCGCTCTCAGGAGCTCAGTGAACTCCAGCGTGGTACCGTGACCACCTGTGCAACAAGTCCAGTTGTGAAATTTCCTTGATACTAAATATTCCACAGTCAGCTGTTAGTGGGATTATGACAAAGCGGAAGCAGTTGGGAATGACAGCAACAAAGTGGTAGGCCACGTAAAATCACAGAGCAGGATCAGCAGATCTGAAGAGTCAGTCGCAACAGACCTCTAAACTTCATGTGGCCTTCAGACTAGCTCAAGAACAGTGTGTAGAAGGCGTTTCTGTG
Organism: Pterophyllum scalare; assembly: GCA_024447675.2. NCBI lineage: Eukaryota > Metazoa > Chordata > Actinopteri > Cichliformes > Cichlidae > Pterophyllum > Pterophyllum scalare. Next base: position 54,580 of record JAMQGT020010929.1, on the reverse strand, counting down.
GCTGAGCAGATGCATCCGAGCCTTACATCACCAAGCACAATGCAAAGTGCTAAATGCAGTGATGTAAAGCACGCCGCCACTGGACTCTAGAGCACTGGAGACGTGTTCTCTGGAGTGATGAATCCTGCTTCTCCGTCTGACAATCCGATGGATGAGTCTGGGTTTGGCAGTTGCCAGGAGAACGGTGCTTGTCTGACTGTACTGTGCCAAGTGTAAAGTTTGGTGGAGGGGGATTATGGCTTCGGGGTGTTCTTCAGGAGTTGGGCTCGGCCCCTTAGTTCCACTGAAAGGAACTCTTAATGCTTCAGCATACCAAGACATTTTGGACAATGCTCCCAACTTTGTGGGAACAGTTTGGGGATGGCCCCTTCCTGTTCCAACATGTCTGCACACCAGTCCACAAAGCAGGTCCATAAAGACATGGATGAGCAAGTTTGAGGCATGGAAGAACTTGACTGGCCTGCACAGAGTCCTGACCTAAACCTGATAGAACACCTTTGGGATGGATTACAGTGGAGACTGTGAGCCAAGCCTTCTCATCCAACATCAGCGTCTGACCTCACAAATGTGCTTCTGGAAGAATGGTCAAAAATTCCCATAAACACTCCTAAACCTTGTGGAAAGACTTCCCAGACGAGTTGAAGCTGTTACAGCTGCAAAGGGTGGGGCAACATCATATTAAACCCTATGGATTAAGAATGGGATGCCACTCAAGTTCATATGTGTGTGAAGGCAGATGAGCGAATATTTTTGGAAATAAAGCGTATCTTAAGCTGGACTTTGAACAGCCAGTTAGTTCCTCTACTGTCTCAAAGAGATACAGCCAAATGCCACAAAACTGACTGGACAGCACTTCACTGAGCAAATGGATCATGACCTGAAGCATGCTGTAAAAGCAACCCAAGAGTTTCTGAAGGCAAAGAAATTGACTATAAATGGCTGTACTTCCTAAACAGTTAATTGAGTTAAAGCTAAGAGGCTGCACTTCAATCACACCTTGACTGTTGTGGTGGTGGACAGAAGTAAAAATCACAAGGATTTTGTCTGAATGAAATATTCCAGGTGTCTGATCTAGGATTACGAGTGTCCAAACATTTTCTAACAGTCTTCATTGTCTTCATATGGAGCCAGCTGTGTGTATTAGATCAACCAGTGAGGAAATCTGTAATGTTGCCTGAAAGAAACTTCCAAAATTATACTTGGTTGATTATACTTTCTGTCTCCACTAAGGTCCATTTGGGTCAGAGTAACGTAAATCTCGTCATCAGATGCGAGTGTCCCAGCGGATGTCCACGCGCCTGCCAACTTTTTGTGACCCATCAGTGGACACTTTACAACGTAATGAAGCAGGAAGTGGAATTCAAGCAGACTTCAAGTGTAACAGCAGTGACTACTCAGCCATTGTTCCTCCAGCTGTCCGTGTCTGCGTCCACAACAGAGTATGATCAGAGTTTGAAGCTTCTCTCTAACCTGTCTACATCCCAGTTAAAGCCTATGTCACACTGTCATCTGGTGTCCCAGTAGCCCCATTTAGGCCACACAATGGGTCATAGAACGCAAGAAATCTTTGAGTTTCACTTCCCACTTTTACTTGTAAACAAGTAGAGAGCTCTTGGCCATGTTCATATGATGTTGAGAAGCTATAAAACAAGGATTAGTTTGTTAATGCTCGTGAGAAAAACACATTTACAGCAAACTACTAACGGAGAGCCTGGTGACCAGTCCATATAAACACATGGTATTAAAGGCTTATTCTGTAGGCCCAACATTACTGCATTAAAATGAACATGAGCCACATATCAATAATCCCTACAATAACACTGAAACATTGTCATGGTTATATAGGTAGTCTACTTTTGAAATCAACATTTATGACAGAATATTTGGCTCATCTACTAGATTTAAGAGTCTGCAAAGGTCCACAGTAGTGGGGTCTAAGTTGGTTTAGAAAGAAAATAAATCAAATTCAAGGTAGGGTAACTTTGCAATCATATTATGTTATATTATATTATAATTTTTTTTCATTAATATTCCACTATTTTTAACAAGCAGTGATTTAAATATTATACAAAACAGGAAAATAACTAGCCAGGGTAGGCAATAATATGAATTTCATTAAAGTGGACCTATTACATTTTTCCAAATTTTCTTTCACATGTTCTCCTGCTTGTCACATTAAGCAAAGTCCAAAGTTTCAAATGCCAAGGTCAGAATATGTAAAGGTGATCCCTTTGAGCCAAAAGCTCAGACTTCACATTGCTCAGTTTCAGATTACCTTTTCTACTCTTGCCTCTGTATGTCAGTGGGAGCCTACTAATCCTACTATAGTCATCTAGGTCCCACAGGTAGAAGGCCTACCTCCACCTGCTGTTGAACCCTTCTGTTTCCAAAGTGCAGCTAAGCAGCAGAAAGCTGGCTCAAAGCAAAGGAGCTAAAGTAGCTTGTTTCAGACAGAAGACCAAGCAAGGCTACTCCACATATTTGATTTGGCTTCTTTTTTTTAAAAAAAAACTACTACACACTGAAGTCTAAAGCTACTCTAGTAACATGCAAAATAAAAAGTTACAGGTTACAGGTTGATAAACTAAAGTGCTGGATTAAATGAACTGGACTTCATTTCCCAGCCACAGACTATATACTCACCGGCCACTTCATTAATTACACCTTGCTAATACCACATTGGACCCCTCACAGATTTTGGTCCGTACTGACATGACAGCACCACACACAGTTGCTGCAGATCTGTCGGCTGCACATCAGTAATGTGACTCTCCTGCACCACCACATCTCAAAAGTGCTCTGTCAGACTGAGATGCAGAGAACTCACTGCCATGCTCAAGAAACCAGTTTGCGATTATTTGTGCTTTGTGATATGGTGTGTTATCCTGCTGTTAGCAGCCATCAGAAGATGGGCACACTGATCATAAAGGGGTAGAGATGGTCAGCAGCTTATACTCAGGTAGGCTGTTGGGTTTAAATGATGTTTGATTGGTACTAAGAGGTACAAAAGCGTGTCAAGAAAATACCCCAATGCAATGGGCTGGGCTGATACGAGGTTTGCTTTAATGTGCACGTGAACAGGTGTACCTAATGAAGTGGCAGGCAAGAACATACGGTCAATGCTTGCAGGAAAAACACAGCTCAAATAAACAACTTAAGCAAGTCATCTTTAAATGAGAGCGCAGCCCCAAGCTGTAGCTTCAGTCTAGCACATGTTCTGGAACAATGAAGCCAACAGAGCAGATGGACGGTGCCAGCTTACTCGGCTCTGAGTGCAATGGAAAATACAACTTTGCTTATAGAGTTGGACAAACTAATAATGCAAACTGATACACAAATACTTTTAAATGTCTCACTCTTTATAGCTTAGCAGCAGCTAAAACTCACACGTTTATATGTAACGGGCAGCGTTAGTGCTTTCACTGTCACTATAGGACACAGGTACAGCCACATCCGCCGTTATCGCTGCAGCTTCGGCCTGATGTCAAATCACAGCTGACCCCTGAGCTAGCGTTAACCACAACAAAGCCAAACCTCCAAACACCTCGCTTTCACACGGGCTCTCTCATCACGTCTGAGCGCTACAAACTCTACACAACAACTTCATTTTACCTGCGAAAAGACCCACCCAGCCTTCATGTTTGCCCCCCCATCACCGTGCTAGTTAAGTTCACATTAGCTGACTGCCGCTGCTAGCCGGCTAACCTGGCTGACCAGAACAGCTGGCTAAGCAGCAGCGGTTCCTCTGGTTTCTCTTCCAACCCGGCCGCATACTCACTTGAGCGGCCCACGGTGTGGAAGCAAAACACTGGGCAAGCGCTAACGGCCGATAGGAGAAGTATTCCAGGGTTTCTACTTTTGTTTCTGCGGATGCTGATGAATCCACTCTCCATGCATCAAACCATGTCGGGTGGGCAGCTGCGCACTGAGTTCTTGTTTGCACTCCGAAGCTATTAGGAGGTTTCTGGAGCAATGTAGGAAACTTCGAAGGGCACTAGGAGGCGACTATGCGCCTCAACCTTCTCTCTCCTGGGAGTATTTTCGTTTTATTTTAACAAACGTGACGGTCGTAGTTTTTCAGATGGTATTCTATATATATAAAATCCCCTGAATACAATAATGAATTACATCCTGCCACACAGAAACATACAATATATCAGTCAGCAGCTGCACAGCCTGTCCTTTAGTGGTGTCAGTTACAGTGGAAAAATAATTATTTAATCCTCTGCTGAATTTGTAAGTTTGCAACTTACAAAGAAATTAACAGTCTCTTATTTTTATGTTAGTTTCATTTTAATGGAGACAGAATATCAACCAAAAATCAAGAAAGCACATTACATAAAAGTTATAAATTGATTTGCATGTCACTAAGTGAAATAAATATTTGATCTCCAAGCAAAACACAACTTAGTACTTAGTGGAGAAACCCTTGTTGGCGAGCACAGCGGTAAGATGTTTCTGTTTCAACTGTTTGCACACATCTCAGGAGGGATTTTGGCCCTCTCTTCTGTAATGCTAGAAGTCCCTTCCACAACCCATCTTTACTGTTCTGGCTGAGGGAAGGAGGTCCCCGTCCAAGACTTTGCTGTACATGGTCCCATCCATTGGCCCCTCAGTGCGGTGAAATCGCCTTGTACCCTTAGTAGAAAAACAGCCCCAAAGCATGATGTTTCAGCCTCTGTGATGGTGTTCTTTGGGTCATACTCAGCATTTCTCCTCCCCCAAACTCGGTGGGTTGAGCTGATGCCAAAGTGCTCCATTTTGATTTCATGTGACCTCAGCTGATCCACCACCTTTTTTATGATCATCCTCACCCCATGAGGAAAGATCTTGCATGAAACTCCAGCGCGAGGGTGATTGATGGTCATTTGATATTTCTTCCATTTCCAGCCTTGTGCAGGTCTACAGTCTTGTCCATGGTGGTGGAGAGGCAGGAATGGTAGTAACAGTTTCTGTGGACGGGTGAGCTTTATACACATAATCTGCTGAGATCAGGAATATCTGTAATTGATTGAATGATTGAATTCTGGCTGGGTTGGATCAAATACTTATTTCACTCAGTGACATACAAATCAATTTATAACTTTTATGTGGGTTTTTTCTGGATTTTCTGGTTGATATTCTGTCTCCATTAAAATTAAATTGCCATAAAAATTAGACTGTTCATTTCTTTGTAAGTGCGCAAACTTACAAATTCAGCAGAGGATCAAGTAATTATTTTCCCCACTGTATCAATGAACATGTAACATGCACACATTAAAGCAGATACTTCCCCAGACAAGACACAAAAGAAGCCTGATATCAGACACCAAGAATAATCGAGAATAACTGAAAGCAAGAGAGCGTCACTGCATTATATTCTAGTTTTTACTGAGCTGTTGCCTGATTTTTAGTTTTCCTTGCATACATAAGCACATTTTTCCCATGAACAGATGCAGAAAAAGTATTAACTGATTCATAAATATTTGCTGTGAGAACTATATATCTGCTAACAAGGACAGAAATAATGCTACACTTATAAGCTTATGAGTTTTCAACCTTTAGCCACGATTTTTGCCATCTATACTGAATCAGATGGAAGCCAAGAATTACTAAGTGGAGAGAACTGGCAAAAATCAAAGTACTCTTAGAAAGCATGAGCCATTAAAAGCTCTCCTCTGCTGTACATCAGGGTCACCTCATAATATACCTTTCGCTTTTCATGCCAGCTCCATGCTTCGACTTGAGTGCAATTAAAACTGCTCGAGCAGCTGACGCCTCGTTCACATTGTGTTTCAGAGCGGCATCAGGCTCATAACAATGTCACACGAGGTCGGATCATTAACTTGGATGCTGGAAGTTTGATTTATGTGATAAAAGTGAGACAGTTTTTTGTGTGCGTATGTTGTATAGATAAGCATACACAGGGATTTTTTTTACAAGGAAAGAGAACTAATACGACTTATCAAAGCAGGAAAACGCAGGTGTAATCAATGATGGGACAGTTCTGTGTGTTTTTGTGTGTGTGGGGGGGGATCAGTGAAGCAGAACAGACTACACAAAGGTCAAGAAAGTAAAAATATCGAGTGAAAGTTATTTTCTGGTGTAACAGGGAGAAACAGACCGGATTCGTGCAAGAATTCCAAGCTTTGTTCAGACCACAAACGGTGAAAACAAATCTTAACAGTCGCCTTTTTGTGAGAAAGAAATTGTGACAAATCAACCAAATTTGACATTTTTATGTGCAACATCCGCATCTGCTTCCTAAGCTTTCCAGTCACGCCGCCAAGGTCTCAGATTATGCTGGTAGCAACCTAATTTCATTTCAGAACATCTAATGCTGAGAGCAAAACGCCATTGTTATTAAATATGTTGTTCTTTTGCTCCAGACCAGAACAAATGGCCTCATTTTCCCACTGGCAAATTTATTTAGTCACATAACAGCGGCAACGCTCTGAATTTAAAAAATTCAGGTACGAGGTTGTCGTGGTCCTGGGTCTGTTAACAGGTGTTCTTGGCACAAAGTCAGCAAAAGTTTTAAGGTTTTCTTTCAAATTATTTTTAAAAATAATTAATTTTTCCTCTTTTTTTAATTATAATTTTGGGATTAGCTTGGCTTTGGAGTGGTTTGCAAGAGGATCTGTGATTCAAGCCCACAGGCTGGCTGTTCTGGGGGAATTTTGTGTGGAGTTTGCAGGTTCCCCCCATGCCGGCATCAATTCCCTGGAGAGTTTAAACTGGCAATAGGTGTGAATGTGAGAGCGAATGGTTGTCTGTCTCTCTCCGTGTTAGCCCTCCCATACACGGATGACCTGTCCAGGATGTACCCCGCCTTTCCCCCAATCACATCTGGGATGGGCTCCACCCCCCACCACCCCCAACAGTCCTGAATTGGATAAACAGTTAAGAAAATGGATGATGATTTTAGACGTGCACTTCAATACTTCAAAATGAGGTACCCAAATAAGCTCCCTGAGACCTTTCAAGGTGGCTAATGATTTGCTTCCAGAGGGACAGCTTGAACTGCTTGAACTGAGACAAGCGCCACAAAGGCTCATATAACATAAATAAGGATCATTTTGAACTTTGAATCACGTAGAGCTACTCACAAATCCAACAATAACAGCTATGGAGTAGGAAAGGACCATTATAGGTCCCATTTAAAGGAATATTTACACTTTTGTATTTCCCACATCTACATTAATACAAGTGGATTCATTAAAGTAAGACAAGTTTAATGTTTTTCTCCATAAATACAGAAAAAAATCACACAAAGACAACTGGAAACCGACTCCTTCATTGTGCTATTTTTGGACAGTCGCTGTCACATGGGGGCAGTGTGACTACCTGGCTATACAGGAAATTGCACAGATTCTGCAAAGCAGCATTCACTCTGCAATCTCTGTGGTTCTCCAGGCAGAATGAATGCACTAGTGCACCTCATATAGCTTGCTGTAAATACGCCAAGCATCTTGCGTGAGTCCATTATGCATTATTCATGAACAATAGCAGTCGCCACAGACAGCTGCTTTGACAGCATTAGTATTCACCCTACTCTACTGTGCAGCACGAATGTTTAAAACAGCATCAGACGATACTTACCACTGCCACTGTGGCACATTAGGCTCAGCTGTCTTTGATTTTCCCAGCATGACCATTTGGATCAAATTGTGCATGAGTACATTATCATGTACAGGACTTTAGCTGACACAAATTGTGCTCATCCGCTTATTTTGATACTGTCAAATTAATTTCTCTGACTCATAAGGTGCAGAGAATGATATGACAAGTCCAACTTCGAACTGCTCTGCTGAGGCAAAGCAGGTGCTCGCTGAGATGAAGCAGAAACAGCACAGAGGGGGAAAAACCAAAACATTGTTGGTTGACTTAAATGAGCTGCGTTTTCAGATAAAGTGTCTGAGGGATGCACAGGCTAGGTTACCCACCTGGATCCCTGTCCCCTCCAGAATTAAGCAGCTTTTAATTGCTCCTTATGTATAACCTCCGTGAACAGTGAACAGCTTGATCCTGTACAAATCTGAAACATTACATTTATTTACTTCCATCTATCCATTTTCTTCCGCTTATCCGGGGCCGGGTCGCGGGGACAGCAGCCTAAGCAGAGAAGCCCAGACCTCCCTCTCTCTAGCCACTTCCTCCAGGTTATCTAGGGGAACACCAAGGCGTTCCCAAGCCAGCCGAGAGATATAATCTCTCCAGCATGTCCTGGGTCTGCCTCAGGGTCTCCTCCCAGTAGAACATGCCTGCAACACCTCACCCAAGAGGCACCCAGGAGGCATCCTGATCAGATGCCCGAACCACCTTTTTGTTTACAAGCTCAAGAAAATCGACATTTAGGATCAGCTTTACCCTTCATGGGACATCTTCATGATCTTGCCTCTCCTTGGGAACTGTGTATGGTGCGTGATAGGAAGCGATCGGTTAATGGTTGACATGGCAAGAAGGTCCTGGGTTTGAACCCACTGGCTGGCCTGGGGTCATTCTCTGTGGAGTTTGCACATTTTCCTTGTGTGTGTGTGTGTGTGTGTGTGTGTGTGTGTGTGTGTGTGTGTGTGTGTGTGTGTGTGTGTTCTCTCTGGGTTCTCCAGCTTCCTCCCACAGTCCAAAGTCCTGCATGTTAGGATAATTGGTGATTGTAAATGGGAGCATGAATGTTTGTCTATCTCTGTGTAGCAGCCCTGCAACAAACTGGTGGCCCATCCTGGGTGTACCCTGCCTCGTAACTAGATGGCCAAGATGGGCTCCAGCCTCACCACAACCCTGCGTTCTGTAAGCAGAAGAAAATAGATGGAAGAACAGTTTATGATTACTTAATAACAAATAAATAAAAATGGGTGTTGTGTAAAAACAACAGAAATTTTCAGATAACAACTCAGATAAGACTACATACCTTCACCAAGGCTGAGAACTGTGTCCACACTATGGGCATAGGTTTCATCTGAGGGTGGGGGGATGGGGGTTGCACTTATCCAGAATAGTGTGAGCCTGCATTATGGTGATATTTTTACAAACCAATTTGTACTTTTCTGTGCATTACTTCATAGCTGAAGTCTATGTTATGTAAAGCACAAAAGGCGTCTCAGTTCAACAGACGTTCAAAGTAATGCAGCGAGGCTCTCAGGCATAGGCTTTGTTATTCTCGACACATATGGAGGCACAACTTACTTTTTTTTCCCTGTTTGCCTGAGTCCAGTGTGTCCGAGTCAGTGAGTAACATCTTAACAGGTTTGTCTGATACTGGGCTTTGTTGTATCTTTTAGTTGGGAAAGTACCCTCTATATCAGCTCTTCACATGGGGAATAAATTGATTTATCAACCTTTGGATTTCAAAAGCTTAGATGTGCTTTTGGATGATTTTCAAGAGCCTTGTACATCGCAACTGTGTTATCAAAGTGGAATCAAAAGACAATTACCTTAAGATTACACTTCTAAATTTAAAAAGAGCGGTCCCCTACTGACTTGGGTTACAAACGTTTTGTGGGAAAAAAATCCTAATATCAAATATTTTTTTCACCTTTTGGCTTTTTGGTAACACAATAAGGCCAAAGTTTTAAAATCACAGCTATATCTTTAAAGTAAAACATTCTAAGTCGCTGTCAGTGTCATGAGTGGCAGAGTAAAAATTTCTGAATAATTAAAAAGCTAAACATAAAAAGGTAATAAAAGCTTTAAAAGGTACTCATAGTAAAATCTCATGTCGAAAAATCAGCTAAGAACATCAGTGTGACTTCACATCTAAAACATGTACAGGAGCTTTTGGACAATGAAACTGAAACACCTGGTTTTAGACCACAATAATTTATTAGTATGGTGTAGGGCCTCCTTTTGCGGCCAATACAGTATCAATTCGTCTTGGGAATGACATATACAAGTTCATGTTCATCAAACCAATCTTTCACCAGTCTTGCTGTGTGTATTGGTGCATTGTCATCCTGATACACGGCACCGCCTTCAGGATACAATGTTTGAACCATTGAATGCACATGGTCCTCCAGAATGGTTCGGTAGTCCTTGGCAGTGACGCGCCCATCTAGCACAAGTATTGGGCCAAGGGAATGCCATGATATGGCAGCCCAAACCATCACTGATCCACCCCCATGCTTCACTCTGGGCATGCAACAGTCTGGGTGGTACGCTTCTTTGGGGCTTCTCCACACCGTAACTCTCCCAGATGTGGGGAAAACAGTAAAGGTGGACTCATCAGTGAACAATACATGTTTCACATTGTCCACAGCCCAAGATTTGTGCTCCTTGCACCATTGAAACCAATGTTTGGCATTGGCACGAGTGACCAAAGGTTTGGCTATAGCAGCCCGGCCGTGTATATTGACCCTGTGGAGCTCCCGACGGACAGTTTTGGTGAAAACAGGAGAGTTGAGGTTTCTGCATTTAATACTGCCGTGATTTGGGCAGCCGTGGTTTTATGTTTTTTGGATACAATCCGGGTTAGCACCCGAACATCCCTTTCAGACAGCTTCCTCTTGCGTCCACAGTTAATCCTGTTGGATGTGGTTCGTCCCTCTTGGTGGTATGCTGACATTACTCTGGATACCGTGGCTTTTGATACATCACAAAGACTTGCTGTCTTGGTCACAGATGTGCCAGCAAAACGGGCACCAACAATTTGTCCTCTTTTGAACTCTGGTATGTCACCCATAATGTTGTGTGCATTGCAATATTTTGAGCAAAACTGTGCTCTTACCCTGCTAATTGAACCTTCACACTCTGCTCTTACTGGTGCAATGTGCAATTAATGAAGATTGGCCACCAGGCTGGTTCAATTTAGCCATGAAACCTCCCACACTAAAATGACAGGTGTTTCAGTTTCATTGTCCAACCCCTGTATGTATGGTGTTCTAGAAATATCAACTGACGTAGTACAGTTGCATGAACTGTACTTTTGTGCAATACCAGTTTGCACCACCAGATGGTGCAGAAAGCTAATGTCACCATGAAGAGAACCTTCTTGGGAAAAGGTAAAACTTCTTTGAAATCAGGGTAGTTTACGATAAATATGAATATTTAAACAGCAGCGCACTTGTCCGCACCCACCAGTAAAATGCTGCACCTTGGTGGTCAAAGTTTTGGATAAATTCTGCCAAGGGAAATTATTTAAAAATACCTTTAAACTACATCTGTGATGTGGCATTGAGAGCCACATTATTAGTCTCCGGAGATTGAAAAAAAAAAGGCGACTGGACTTCTTTTTGTTTCTTGAAGATGCTTCACCTCTCATCCGAAAGGCCTCTTCAGTTCCAGGAGACTACTATGACCTGAATGACTGAGAACCTGCACAGACATACAGCCAGTCTCATGGCAGCAGTGAACAGCAGTTCTCTGGATAAAAATGCCTTGTTGATGCCAAAGGTCAGAGGTCAATGGTCATACTGCTTCAAGCTGATAGAAAAGCAACAGTAAGTCAAATTGCTCAAATGACCAACAACAACTGCAACATTCAGATTAGGGTGAGAAATCAGTGTTTGACATGATAAAATGGATCCATTCTGCCCTGTATCAATAGTTCAGACTGATGCTGCTGGTGGTGATGGTGTAGAGGATATTTTTTTGGCACACTTTGGGCCCCTCAGTACCATCTGAGCATCTCTGAGAAGTGTTTCCAGCACCTTGTTGAATCTATACCACAAAGAATAAATACTGTCCTGAAGGCAAAAGGGGGCCCAACCCAGTACCAATGAGGTGCACCTTATAAAGTGGCTGGTGATTGTATGTTATAATGTGGGTGTAATATTAATCCTCTTGTGTCATTTCAGTTTATACTCAATTTTTTATTTTTTGCTTGTTTTTCTGTTTTGTTTTGTTTTCTGTTTGGATAGAATATGCATCTTCGACCTCTCCTAAGGATCTAGATCTTTGTAGCAGTCCCATTCATATCCCTCCCCATTCTTTCATGTCAAAGAGTGGATACCACATTTAATATAATCTTGATTACTGAGGCTGGTTTCTTACATCCTGGAGAGTCTGGGTCATTGCTACTGATGTGTGCTCCAACCAAGGCTGTTTAATTGGCTATTCTTCTAATCCCTTTCCCTGGGTTGATTACTGCCACCAACTCAATTAGACATTTTTCCACTTCATTTAAAGACTAAGTGCCCTTTACCTTTTGTTTAATAGAGTGACAAGTAGAGACCCCTGTATCGTCACACTGCAATTGAATTTGTGTGAGATGTATGAAACGTTTTGCAGCTGTAATGCAGTTAGATGCGCAGTGTGTGCAGCCCGCTGGAGAATGGTCTTTCGGGTCGCCTGGTGCAGCTGCTGCGGGGTTAAGAAGAGCAGCCGCTGTGGCCACATTAAAAACTGCATCGCCCTTTTTGTGACAACTGTAGATCAGCGAGCCATCAGCTCCCCTCCCTCCCTCCTTTCAGGGATTTGTAGTCTTTAGCGCAGGGGAACGCCGCCGCGTGTGAGCGGCCTGTGTGGGAGTGAAACTACCAGTTCCCTCAGAGCTGCTCGGAGGTGTTAGTTGTCAATATGGCTGTTGTCAGACAGACAAAGCGGAGAGGCAAATAATTCGCCTCTGATTAGAAATCCTTGGAAAAGGGTCGGACAGGGCACTGTTATCCAGCTGCTTTATTGTTCGGCTGCAGCAAACGACACCGCGCGTCTTTGCTTTAGTTATAAAGTTAAATGGTTAAGCGGACGATTTGAACCGAGGTAAGTCATGTACTTAGCTCTCTCACAACACTAAAAGTGATGTTATTAATATCAAACGCTCGCTAGCCAGCCGCGGCGGCTAGCGTCAGCTAGTATCAGCGTTGGCAGTGGCTAGCGTTTTATGCTGAATCATCTCACGAACCCAAAGCGAACCCGTTAAGCTGCTACCCGCCCTCTGCAGTGCCAAGGGGGCTGTAGTCAGTATGAATTCAGCCCCGGGGAGCAGCGAAAAATGATTGAAGTCCCAGAGCGTTACAGAGGGCTTGCCTGCTGGATAATCTGACGGTGTATACGGGGGGCATTGTGGCGTGCCACGGAAACGTTCGCTAACGTTAGCTTTTGGGCAAAGGGCGTGAAAGCGGGCATCACCAGCGCTTCGCCTGCAGCGGTGAAAGGCGCGACGGATTTGTGCTCTCACTGCGGGCCCCACAGTCAGCAAAACAAAAACACATGGAGAGGGACCCACTGGGGCAGGCAGTTTGTAAAGACTGAGAACATTTAGAAAGCCGCGCTGTCAAACAAACTAGAGTTTGGCTAGGAACATCTGATGCGTGTAACCTCTATTTAACGGGAGAGAGACCGCGGCTGTTTCTGGTGGCATGAGGAGCACTCAGCCGCTGAGTTGTTGAACTTAGTTGGACTGTTATCAAGGGATATTCCGCCCGATAGGAATGAAGACAAAAGGAAGTTTGCATTAAAGCCAGCTCCATTTTTAAAAACTGCTTTAGGGCAGTAATGTGCACGCTGCATTTTATGCAAGATTACCTCCTGTGTACTGTGTGAATAGTTAACTCAATAAATACTTAGTCACAATGGGCATGATATCAAATGCTTTTTTTTCTTTTTTAACCCTGAAACATACATTTTGCTTTCACTCAGTAGCAGAAAATCTGTAAAAACTAGTGAAATTTTTGCATGTTTAAAACTGATTTTATTGTGAAATTCAGCAGCCTCCTGTGCAGCTCATCTTTCTGGGGTGTGACAGGGTTTGTCCTGTAACTCCGCTCGGTAATGATTTACAGCATTAGCAGCTTGCCTTTTAAACTTGAAGGACTAGTTAATATTCACCTGTCGAGTGCTACTAAGCCACTGAGTGCAAAGAAATAATGTGTTCCAGTACAAACCCAAAGTGACTCTCTACTGTATGTGTCTGAAATCCTGATAATGGTTTATGTTCCAGACCCTCCCATTAGTTTTTCCTTTATGATAACTTCAAATGCACTCAGAAGTCCATTTATGGTTAGTCTTTTTTTTTTCTGTCCTCCGCACAGTTCAGAGAAAGACAGATGTAGAAAAATGCCAGTGACCCCTTTTAAACCGTTGATCAGTGTCGGCACAGGTCGGGCTGGCACAGAAGATGTGAAAATCTGCCGCAGTCTGATTCCAGTTGCATTGATTTTGAGCACAGCAAATTGCTCATGAAAAACATACAGCGTGGGTGGCGCACAGAGCCGGGGATGTGTTGTGAGCTCTTAAAGAACGACAGTCAGAATGTTAAGATAGCATCAGCTGTCAAGGTGACTCTGGGCACTCTGCGCGTGTTGCCTGCTGCTTCCCAAAAATAGCTGATTTTTATGCCCTGCCCCTCCCCTCGCCTTTTTTTCTTTCACACTTCTGTCTCTCGCTCCTGTCTTCCTTTCTTCTCTGCTGCCTCTTTATTTTCTTCCTGCAGTTTTTTTCCTCCCTTTCCACCCTTTTCTTCCTACTTCATCCCTCTAACTCTCCTCCTCTACCTTTCCTCTCCCTCTCTCCCATCATTCTCATTTTTTTCCTCCCCATCTGCAACTGCGTTTCTTTTCACTCTTTGCTACTTAATCCTCTCATTTCCTCTGTGCCACCACCAGCCCTTCAACTGTCTCATTTATGCTTGACTTTCCTCCTTTTTTCTCCTTCTTCCTATTCTCCTCAACTTAGTTTCCTCAAGGATTCCTTCCTACTTTCCTAAACTTCCCACTGCATTTCTTGTTTCCTTTCCTCTCCTCTGTTTCTCAATCTGTCTCTCATTGTGTCTCATCCAGCAGCAGGATGTCTGAGTTCAGCGAGGAGCCGCGCTTCACTATTGAGCAGATAGATCTGCTGCAGCGGCTGCGTCGCACTGGCATGACCAAGCAGGAGATCCTGCACGCGCTCGACACTCTGGACCGGCTGGACCGGGAGCACGGCGACAACGTTGGCCGCCGCACCTCTTCCTCCTCCTCCTCTTCGTCCTCCTACGGCGTAGGCGGGGCAAACAGCTGCACCAACAACTCTGCCTCCAATACTACTACCACGTCATTCAACAATAACAACACTGCCTCGGCAACCACCACCTCTTCCGCATCATGCAACGGCAACAACGGCGCCATCAACAGTGGCGAGGGCGTAACTGCCGATCATACCGCTGCCACCTCTTCCACGACCTCCAAAATCTCCACAGCCACGCAGACGCAGTTCAACAGCAGCGGGGGCTCTCGCCATCTCCCAGCAACAGTTACGACACGTCCCCACCTCCAGGGCCGCCGCCGCCCTCCGCAATCCTGCCTTCCCCTGTGTCGCTGGTGGCGCTGTCTCAGAACGGCCGTGACAGTCTAGCTGCCACCCCCAACGGAAAACTGTCTCCGCCACGATATCCAGTAAACAGTGCAGCAGCAACACGAGCATTTGGGTTTGAAGCTACAGAGGAAGATCTGGATATTGATGATAAGGTGGAGGAGCTCATGAGGTCAGTATTAAGAGACATTTTGTTCAGCAAACTTTGTTTGGTTTTTTTAAAGAATTTATTTATTTATTTGAAAGATTTTTTTTTTTTTAACTTTTGCCTTTATTAGATAGTTTATCATGGAGAGAGAAGGAGGGGAAAAGACACGGTAAAAGGCCACAGGTCAGACACGACCCTGGGCTGCCTGGACCACAGCTGTGTTGTGGTCGCCTGCTTACCGACTGAGTCACCTCGATGCCCAAACTTTTCTCTTTTTTTTATATATATATTGGGATGGTGTTTGTAGAACTGGAAAGAATATTAACAGTAGCTTGAGCAGTATTCCAGTATACCCGGATATTTAAAAGTCCCAGGGGTTTGATTTTCCAAGTAGTTTTTTAAAAAAAAAAAAAAGACAGTCCTTTTTCTTTCACACTCTGTTTACATGAGAACATTTTCAGGTGAAAACCGCAAACTTCTGTTGCGTTTTGGCTTCTCGTTTACACGACAGCGGCATTTTGAGTCCCTGAAAACAGTACAGTTTGAAAACAGACTGTCTAATCAGGGAAAAACACAGGTTTTCCATAACGAGAGGGACTGGCACGTGCGCATGTGTTTATATCAAGAGCACCTGGCTGCAGGCAAGAGGGCGCCACCATACCTCAACTCTATTCTGGAACTCCACAGGAAGTTGTTATATACCGGAAGTCACGTGACCTTTTGTCACGTGAACAATTAAATCCGCCGGCTTTATTTTAGTTTTACAGTTCGTTAATTTACATTTTCAGGTCTTTTAACCTCCTTTTATGTTCTTTTCTCAGTAAATTCTCAGTAATGATGTTCATAACATAACGAACGAGCTCAAAAAAAGATGTCTGGTCGGGTCGCCGTCTTGCGCATCCCCCAGTGACACAGGCAATTCCCAGTGATAAACTCACGAAGACGACCAATTTCCTGTGGAGTTCCGAATGGAGTTGAGGTATGGCGGCGACCTCTTACGTGCGGCCCGGTCCGTCTCATTAATATTACAAACCACATACTGCCAACTTGTGGCCTGATGTGGAAACTACAGTGTTTTCAACGTCTCTTTTGGTTCCATGTGAATGGGATCATTTTTTTTAAAAAAGCATTGCCATCTGCATGTGTTACTTTTTGAGAACAAAAAAAAACGATAGCTTCCAGCAGATCATTCTAATGTAAACAGGGCCTTAGACATGTTGTGTTTTTTGGGTTGTAATGCACTGCACAAAAACGGCACCAGAGGGCAATATCAGCTGGTAAACAAGCAGCTGAGCTCAGGGAGCTGTGAAAGATGGCAACAGGGAGTAGCAAAGTGTAAATAAACTGTTCTGTTTTGGTGTACTGCTGGATTCACCTCTGGAAAGTTGTTGCTTAAGATGGTAACACTTCAAATCATCATTGACACAGCTTCTCCGTTCAGTCCAGTGTGTTGGTGTCCACAGTGATAGCCACAGTATTAATGAACCTTTTATAAAATGTCCATGTGCATAAACACAGCACACACAAACTGTTACTAAAACCTGATAGCTTTTTTCTCCTATCCTTTTTGCACAGTCTTTGTAAAATCTTGCAGTGGTCACTAGGTTAGAGTTGGGAGATTGCTTTTATTGCCAGTAATGCTGGTAATGAAAAGGCAAGAAGGCATTGTTTATGTAAGGGTTAATTAGCTGGAAACTTCATTGAAGCTTCATTGTGTGCAGCTGTTGTTGGAATGCATACATGAGTTTCTTGATTGTGGAGGCAGAAGTTTAGAGAAAGACGCCACTAATAGACTCTGGATAGTGTAACGTGATCTCCGTTTTGCTTTGCCATACTGTCCATATGGGCTCAAAACCAAGTTTAGTTCATGTTCTTGAACCGGGAATAAAAAGGTCTCAATTTTTATAGCCGTGCTGTAGCGTTTGGCTTCATGTTGCATAAAATTAACCTGAAAACCTCTCTTTAAATCATGCTTCTAAGGTGAAACAGTGGTGAAATGGTTACCGCTGTTGCCTCTCTTGGGTTTGAATCTACTGGTCTTGCATGTTCTCACTCTGCATGCGTGGGTTCCACTCCTGCTTCCTCCCACAGTCTAAAGACCTGCTTGTTGGGTTGATTGTTGGTTATTCTAAATCGTCTGTAGGTGTAGGTGTGAGCGTGAATTTTTGTCTGTCTGTGTTAGCCTTGTGGTAGACTGGTGACCTGTCCAGAGGATACCCCACCGATATGTTGGACATTTTGCATCACAGATACTTAACCAATGCATACATTGAATAGATTTAAGAAAAACTGAGACACATTGTCTTGATTTTCAAGAAAATATAACAAACTTACCTTGATCCAAGTACGCATTTCATGCATGTGGAGGGAATTTTCAATCTTGGCAGAAAGGTTTGTAGGTTTAAAACAGCAGCAAGTGGAAGGTTGGTTCATCTTCTCAGGTAGTCGTTTGTGATCTTCACTCTGAAGTTTCTCCCACTTTGTCACAGTACTGATATGGGTGTCATGAGGTTGTGTGGAAAAGCTTGATGAATGAGCTGATGAACTTATTAATTAGCTTACTGTTACTGATTGACTAGAGCTGGTCAATAGTACCTCTAGGAATCTGTTCAGGTTGTTTAATTGTATAAAGCTTTTTTGACTGAACAGTGGAGGTGCAGTGGGTTCAAACCTGCCTGGATGCTTTCTGTGGAGAGTTTGCATGTTCTCCCCGTGCCTGTGTGGGTTTCCTCTGGGTGCTCTGGTTTCCTCCTGCAGCCCAAAGTTAATTGGTGATTCTATAATTGGCCGGAGGTGTGGACTTGAGATGGAGAAACCGTCTGAGTGTATAGAATAAAGCTTTATGGGTGATTGTGGCTTGTAGTGTAATACCTTTCGATAGCCCAAGAAGACAACAAAAGCACGGTTCAAATGACTGTCTAATCCATAAAGCTTTGTTTGTTTGTTTTTCTACCTTTTAAGTGCAACTTCTTATATCTCATGTTCTTATAATCATGCCCACTGGAGGGGAAAGCAGGGTGCCCTACAGTATTTATCTGATTGCTAGCTAACAAAATGTTGGATTTCATTGTATCAGAAGGTTATATTAGCAAGCTACTGTTGGTAACTGTGACACTTAAACACAGTAGACACTCAGAAACAGGTTGCACACTGCCAAACTGCTTTGGATTACAAAAATACTGTCTTAATAATGAAATTTGTAGGTTTGAATTATCAATAGGTTCTGCACACAGGCTCTCATATGTTCCCCTTTTGTTTTCCTCCTGTGGAGTTTCCTGTTTTCTTGAATTGATCCACTTTTTTTTTTTTCTCTTTTGTTCTCCTGAACAGTTCAGTTTTTGGTCAGGCAATCTTTTCCATAGTCAGACTGTCCTATCTTCTAACTATGAGATTGCCAATAATTAATACAATGCTATTTCATGCCTCCTGTGTGACCCAAACACAAAAAAAGAGCAACGGCTACTACTGCTGGTATGAGTCAGAGGGGAGTTGATTGCCTACTTTTACCACTCCCACTTCTCGAAAGATGAGAACTAACGTCTATCAACTTGAGAGCCTCGTTAACACATGATCAATGATTTAGCCGACCATAAGTGGGCGGATATCAGCTCAACAGTTAAACTGTATTCATCATAACATGCGCCTGGCTCTTTTAAATTTTATTCCTTTGTACTGCATCCATCAACACAACCGGACATTGCACCACACACAAGCTTTTTCAGGGTTTCTGCTGATACATGGAACTAACACAGAGGTAACTTCACACAACGTAGAACTCTAGTTTGTTGGTCCCTCAGGTGTGGGCAGGATTGTCTCCAATAATACAAATAAAGAGGGTAAAACAGGCAATATTACAGCAAGGTTCTGTAGTAATGGGTTCATCCAGTGACGTGAAATAACTTGCATCCCATGTCATTTTCAAGGTCATTGCCTCCAGTTCTTTTTATGGACATTTGCAGTCACAGTGTTCTTAATCTGATTGTTTGGCTGCAGCTATTTCTGTGTGATGTCCTTTTAGCCAACAGTGTTTTAAAGAGGTATTCATCTACAGCCACGAGTTTGTCTGGGATGGTGCCCAGGTGCAACTCTACTAAAGGGCAGTAAGTGTTGATTCCCAAAAACATCTTCAGCAGTCTCATGCCGGGAAGGAAAATCTGAGAGTTGTTTGTGGCCTTGGTCTTCTTTCCATTTATCAACCCAGTCATTTTCACATATCTCTATGCCTTGTTGTGCACAGTAGTGTATTTCTTAGTTTTTATTCTGTTGCATGCTCCTGATATACTGTACTCTATGTTCAGTTTATCTTCTTTACTAAAGTAATAACTGATCTGGAGATGGTGGAAGACGGTGTTCTTTTTTTTTATGGTTTTGTATGTGTGAAAGGTGTCTTTAGGGTTCTCTCTCATATTGGGCTGGTTGTTTGTGTCCATTTGCACAGCTGCTCTTTATTGTTCGCTGCCACTGTAAAGATGAAATGATAAAGGGAAAAAAAGGGTTGCTTTGGGCAGGGTTTTCATAAACTTAAGCTATTATTTTTTCATTGTTTTAAAGACTGAAAATTAAGCAGTGATCTGGCTTTGCATCACATTGGTGCACAGTTCCTTCCTCTGTCCATGCTCCATCTCCCCAGCAGGTTCCATGACGTTTGGATGGGTAGTTTTTACAGAATCAGATGGAAAAACAGACAAATTTTATTCTTCTGTGTCTCCTTTCATGTTAGCAGAGAACTAAATGAAATGCTGGTTTATTGCTAAGTGCAGAACATAGAGGGTCAGTGAGGTGCATTGAGAATGTAAAGTATACTGCCTTTCCTCATTTATGGTTTTAAAAAACAGATTAAACCTAGCCTGTAGGCTAGATATAGATTGTCAAATGCAAGTCAATAAAGTGCATTGATTACTTAAATCTGCAGCTCAGCTTGTATGCACTGAAAATGTGATAAAAGTGTTTTTGCAAAAAGAATAGTCTAAGTTTTAAAGCAGGGTTACCGTGTCCTTATTGCTCACTAGGAAAATCATTAATGGTCGAGGTGTTCCTAGTGATTGAGTGGGATTAAAAATTATTTTTCTTAAAAACTCTTGTTGCACAAATTTACCTTTACTTAGGGGCAATTTTAGAAAGGGGGGGTGTTGGGGGGGGCACAGCGATTGTGGTTTTGGTTGCCACCCTTTGAGGTTTGCTTATAGTTTGATTTTTTTTTTTTTTGGATATAAGTTTATTATTATCTTATTCTAATTCTTATAAAACTGACAGATTTCATGTCTCATGCACAAGGCTGAATTCTGTATGAACTATTAACCCAGTACAGAAATAGAGAAGCACGGAAATTTTGGCGCTTTTCCCATTGAGAAGTGTGTTATCACCCTGAAACCGATCTCATTTCCAGCTCCATCTTTTTATTCTTTGACTTTTTGATTCTGTGATATTAAAGTAGCTTTGTATAACAAGCCACCCTACCTTCAAGCCAACCTTCTTCTAATTGACTGCCCTTTGCCAACAGAAGGTTTGAAAAGCAGGTGGGTGGAGCTGTGTTACTGACATGACTATTATGGGAATATCTGATCTCAATAATATCATAGAGGGCCAAGAGTAGTTGGACCAAATCCACTGTGGACATTACATGCTTGTACATCAGATAGGGATACCTCATATATAGAACGTTACACATGCATAACAAATTGCGAGTGTTGGATGGGCCTGTGAAGTGGGAAGAGGCACTGGGCCACTTGGTTATTCTATTTCTGGGTCTCTTTACTCAACTGCAGCTTGCAGATCTGTGACGCTGTCCTGTTGACAAAATCTGTCCGCAGACAGACACACAACCACCTGTCAAAGTACTCCAGATCTGTTCATGGACACGTTTTGTGATAATCACACACACACATACACACAGTGAAAGCAATAGGAGCTGCGTCATCACGACTACTAAAGATGCCCTACATTATCTGGCAGTGCTCTTCATTTCAGCAAAGAGAAGATTCATACTGGAAATATTTTAGCTGGATCACATAAGCCCAGTTGTTGCTTGCCTCATCAACCACTATAATCTTAAAAAACAAACAAACAGCGAGCCCAACCCTAGTTCATGTCTTTTGAGTTAGATTTAGACACCGTGGAACGTTTGTACACACAATAAGCCAAATTCAGTTCCAGTAAGGGGACACAGGGAACATGAGGACCAGTCATATGTATGTTTTTGTTCTAATGTGCTATTTGGTTTTTATATAATCCTGAACAAATTGACGACAAAGGAAAAATGCTTAGCCATCTGTTTTTAATGCAAAACAAAACATTTTTAATAGTTTTTAAAAGAAAGTTGCCAAACAGTCCATTTCCACAGCTTGAATATGAGACTGCTGGTAGTACGGGTCATCAGTCTGCCTGTCTTCATGTAGCAGAGCCTAGCCTTCTGGGCTTAAATAAAATCCTTGAAAGAAAACATGTACTTTGCAGTTTCTTCAAACATCCCAGTCTAAATGACCTCCCTGACTCGAGCATTTGCTCTGCTGTCATGAAACTTGCCTTTACAGCTCCATCACTTTGAGATCTGACTTGAGGAAACATTTTGCTGTAGCAGCATGCCTCTCTTCAGTTCAGCAACGGCACAAATATACAGGCAGATTTCTCAAATTATTAGTAAGAAGATCGTAGACTTAAGATCTCCAGTTTAATACATGAACTGCATGATGAAGAAACAGAAGCATTCTGGTTAGTTCTTTCTTTAGCAGCAGAACATGTGATGGATGTGATTTGGCTTCTACCCCACAAAGATATGCATCCTGTGAGATATCAAAATAACTCAGTCGACATAGAGGCGTTCTTGTTGAGATGATGCGTATAGTCAGAGAAGGGAAGTACTCAGGAAGAAGCGTCAGAAAAGCCTTCAGGGTTCAAGCTGATCTTCTCTACAAGGGAAGACAAAACGGGCATTCTGCTCTTCATCTCTGGAAACGCTACATGAAATTACATTTAGTAACATTCAGTTATATTTGGTTTGAAAACACAGGCTCAGTAGTTATTTAGGCCCATTACTCTGACAGGTTCAGTGTTCATAATGTATCTCAGTGCGCATGTTAGCCACCTCCTCTCTTCTTCTAAGCACTTCACACATGAGCTGTCTCCTCCTACTGCTGTGTTGTCCTGCTGCCTTCCAGCTGCCCTGTGTGAACTGTCAGAGTAAGAATAGGCTCTATCCTCAGTGCAGCATCGGCTGCCCCGGTCCTCATTCTTACTGCCTCTGCATTAGATTACATGTCCTCTTTAGACAGACTGAGAAGTTAAGTAGCATTCAAAAGCCCTCGTCCTCTCCGCCTGTAGGGCTCTCAAGCTTCTCGCTCTGCAGGGCTGCGGGGGCGTGACACGAGGTTTCAGCCTGTCGACAATCCCACGGTGCCCTTTCCCATTTTCTCACTTTAAAAGTGCACATTTCCTTCTCTGCAGGAGTTCGGGCTTTGAGTTGGCACCCAAAACATCCCCTCCTCTTCCTCCTCCTCCTCCTCCTCCCTCATCCTCAGTCTTGTACAGCAGCTTGTGCTACATTGATTCACTGGTGTCGATACAAGCAGCGTTTTTCGAGCTCTAATTTTAGCTGCGCCGTGAGAGGCTGGTGTGGATGATATTGATGCTGGATGTCAAGAGTCGTGACGCATTTTAATTTCAGAAATATGCCAAACAGAGCGCTCGGGACTTTGATGCGTTTTCCATTTTGCATGTGTGAGTCTGGGATAGTGGCTGGTTCAAAGGCTGCTGTGATTGTATGGTTTGTTGGGTGGGGGTAGGCGCCTGCTGAAAATGCTTTCCTGTGGAGGGGGGAAAAAAAACCTATGCACTTTTAGATGTAGACATCTGACAAGTGTTTGCAGTCTGTGTGTGTGTGTGTGTGTATGTATGTATGTATGTGTATATATATATATATATATATATATATATATATATATATATATATATATATGGGAGGGGAATGGGCTTGATGCCAGAAAGCAGGGTGGGTACATTGTGTGACTACACATCCTCCATTCCTGCAAGTCTGTGCATGCTTTATAATTTTTCTAGCTGCTGAGGACTCAGATAGCGGAAACATGCCCTTTTTAAATACATCCTGAAAATATAGATTACTGGATTGCGGCTCAGCTCTAGAACCACTGCCTTTATGTTCATCTGAAATGCAACACTGATTATGTGGGGGCCATAAAAGGAAAAAAAGAACAGTACAGCGATAATGCTGTCGACATGCGGGCCAGATTAAAAAGGAGCTGTGGTTTCATAGGTCGCCCGTGAATAGGTGCAATAAAGAAACACAGATTGAATCATTGGAATGTGTTATTGTGCAGAAAACCAGACGAATGGCTTGTTCTAAATGAGTGCAGAATCAGTGACAAAAGCATTAAACATGTATGCATTTCTCTTTAAAGCTGGGTAATTATACAGCAGCGTGCCTGTGTAATTCCACTTGAAGAGCATAACGGTGAAAGCTGTAATTCAATACATATATTTTTACAGCCGTCTAGCAGCTAAACATCGCCACAGCTTTACCAAATGTATAATAATGAAGCTGTTTTCTTTGCATTGCTGCTACTTCTGTAGAGCTTCTTTAGGTTCTTGGCTCATGCTCTATAAGGCGGTGTTACTGTGTACTGTGTGTTTGCAGGAGGGACAGCAGTCTGGTGAAAGAAGAGATCAAAGCCTTCCTGGGTAACAGGAGGATCTCTCAGGCAGTGGTGGCACAAGTTACCGGTTAGTAACTGACAAACTGACACTCTTGTGTCAGACCATGTCCTTGATATTAGATGTTTTCTGTTGCTGTCTCCTTGCTGTGCACGTGTATTGATTGTGTGTCCTTCTCCTCAGTTTTGACATTGATGTTTAACGAAATGTGTCTTACTTCTTACTCCTTTTGAAAAGCTTGTTTCCTGACCCTGAAGACATGTCAGCCTGGCACATTATAAGTAGGGCTGTCTTCTAAACACTGACAAAGCGCCTGATTTCACACATCCTCTGTGCACTTTTTTGTCTGCATCATTTCACACAAAACAACACAAGATCAAAATTCAGCAAGCTATGATTTTTACACATTGAGCTGTGTTTCTCACAGATTTAGTAGGATGCTATGTGCATGCAAGTGTATGTGCACACATTCTTCATTCTGTTCATAGGTTTCTTCTCTGCAAATAGGTTATTTTCCAAGTACTTTCTGACAGATCATCGAGCAATATGATCAGTTTCCTCTCAAGCAAGTTTCTCATCCTGCACATGAACTCTGTCTCCACCGTCTTGGATTGCAGCTGCTGACAGCAGTCCTTGTTCTGCTCTGCGGCCTGAGTTCAGCACACGAACCAGATTTCCACCTGCTGCAGGTTCTCATTAGTGACCCTCCAGCCCTGCAGTCCAGGACAGTGGAGCAGGAGTTTGTCTGATTGCAGGATGAGAAACCCATGGATCTTGAAGCCTGCCATAAAACAGCTGTTCAGCAGAAGGTCATCTTCAAAAATGAAGGGGGGGGGGTTGTTCCACTAGTATTGCAAATGTTCTTAGTGTCTAAAATCCCCCCCCCCACAAAAAAAATAAAATCAGTGAAATCAGTTGCAAAGAGTGAGATGCTCAAAAACCTGCTTGTGGTTGCTTTGGTTGCCTGAATTTCACATGGAAGAGACACTCTTATCTGGAAGCATTAGGCAACTGCTAGTAAAATTTCAAAAAGTGCAACGCAACCTGGAAACAGTTTGGGTGCAGTGCTTCAGCGCTGCAATCATCACATGTGAAAAGGCACAACAAAAATAATACAAGGGAAGCGCCTGTTTTTAGAACCAAGTTTGTCTCTGAAAACAGCCTCACAATTCATATTAAGGAGAGGCAGCTGAAGGAGAATCAATATGTTCTGACATAAGGGTGAAATCTTTCATTAGAAATTGATGGTGACAGACTGTCTGAGGTCTTGGAGGTTGGGGCAGCTGTTCTGTTTAAATTTAACAGCTCAGGTGGAGTGCAGGATTTGTGCGGAGAAGGGCTGCTTTATTACCAACAAGTCACCTGTACAAACCTGAAATCTGTATTACAGCTGACCTGTAGAAGAACACACCTGTGTTGTTGTACACATTGCTTTTTTTCTGCAGGTATTTGTTAAAGTCAATAAAAGGAATGTAACTCATTGCTACCAACAGCTTGCTCGGTTACTTAAAAAACAAAGTGGTGCTGTAAATGTTACAAGCCCATGTAAATCAAACTCTAATTTCAATTTAACAGGTATTGAACTTGCAAGTTGACTGGCAGGTGGTTGTGGAAGACATCAATTTTAGGCCTGAAAGAGAGAAAATGCCACCTATCCTTTTTTGTATTCTTCTCTGTGTCTCTTGAATTCTTCCAGGGCTTGTCTACAGTTTGTGTAAGGGCCTGATGCAAAAACCACTGTGTTGTAATTTGATGTCTGGCTGCTTTGCAGGCATCAGTCAGAGCAGGATCTCCCATTGGTTGCTGCAGCACGGCTCCGACCTGAGCGAGCAGAAGAAGAGAGCTTTCTACCGCTGGTACACGCTGGAGAAAACCACACCAGGTACATCTGGCTTGATTAACTGGCGCACTATGTTTTGGCATTTTGCCCTGATTCGACAGTTGGCAGTTGAGAGAAAGTGATGGTGGGAGGGGGTGCGGGTGGGGTGTGGTGACCCCATAGATTATTTCTGTAGCTCAGTGGAAGTAAATCAGGACTGTTCCCTGGTTCATGCAGCTATTGTGAAGCTTGGAGAACCCACTGAAATATTTAGGATGAACATGGCATGAATGTCTGAATCCAGCATCACTTACCATGGCATGGATTAAGTTGTGCGTAATGTAATGTGTGTTGACATATCCGTTTAAATCATGAATTTTGCAACCTTGCACATTTGTTTTTCATCTGTAATTGGTATACGACTTCTTCTGATATGCTCTGCACTTCAGCATGTATTCATGTATTACTTATGTGCTCCATCAGATACACTGATGTGAATAGGCAGGCAAATAAAAGAGGCTATATTTATTTATTAAGCAAGGTTATGTTTTTATTACCATCTTTTACATTTTCATAAGATTAAAAACAGCAGCATTCCCTTTCTCTTGCGAACACTTTCTGTAGCCAGACGTATCTTTTAAAAGTTCTCTAATCTTTGGGTTCTCGGGAGCTGCTTATTGAAATCTTTTCATAGATCGTCGGTGATGTTTCAGATTGAGCCACTCTGCAGGCCGTCACAAAACTTTGAGCTTTTTTCCTTTATGGTAGGCGGTCGTAGCGAAGAGCGGTCTGATGATCTTGTATCGTGGACAAGCTTATTTTCGCAGCAAATCTGCTTTCCAGTTAAGTCTTAGATATGTCATTCAATTACAAATTAACAGTGCTGTCTAAGTGCAGCCAGCTGCACCACCTGTAGAATAGATTTTTGAATCTTTTGCACCAACCAAACTTACGTCTCGTCTTAAATATGATGTCTTGGTGATGCGCATTTATGTGAATGCACATTTGATTGTGGCTGTTGCTTAGCAGCATGCACTTTCTTGTTAATATGTCATTTCTGATATGCAGCTTGTTATGAAGGATCAAAGCAAATGAAAAGGCAATTTCACCTCCACTGAAATAAGAAAATGAGTAGAGCATAGCAGAATATAGTCAGCACAAAAACACAGTCTAACTTGATGACAATCAAGAAGGATCAGTCGACTAGGAAATGAATAAATAATTGTTTTTTATCTGGGCATCCTTCACTCAGAAAACAACAGAGAAAAATTGGAAAGAAGAAAAGAAACCTCTCCATCAGCTACTCGTCATTGTAGATGTCATTGTTTTCTGTTTGAGTCTGGTGGTCACAAGACATTGCTACTTTGTTACAAGCTCTTCAGAAACAACCTAGATTTTGACCTACCTTCTTCTCCTGGTTAGGTTCAAGATTTACACCTGGTCATAATGAGAAGGTGTAGGTCTAGATAGCGCAGCTAGTGTAACTGCTAGGTTTTACTTAGAACACCACAGTGCCAGCAGCTGAGTTTAAGACTGAGCATGAACCCCGAAGACTGGAGAATGACAAAAAAACAGATAATGAACAACGTGTCAAAGCAGCAGAGACGTGGATCCCGACCTCTGAGTTTCAGAATCAACTTGAGAGTGAAAAGAGGCTGAGGTGAAAACTTAGCAAAGGTTCACTCTGATGACTTTTCCAGTGCACAGTAGATCAGTTCACCACCGCTCCAGACAGTCTTACTGAGGATTTACTGATCCTACAAATAGTTATCTTTGAAATATTTGTTGTTGGTCTTTCAGACATCAATCTGACCTCCACCCTCACCCTACCTCTTAACTGTTATTTCCCAGTGACATGAGCAGGGGAACCAGCTACCTGCAAACTTGTTGCCTATTTCCTTACAGGCATCAGTGATTTAAGTGACAGAGTACCTGGCAGCTGTTTAGAGGCTTCAAGGCTGCTGATTGATGGGATGAGGTGTGAGGGGTCATGGTGTTTATAAAGCTTTCAATTTGCTGTTGATGATGAAGCCATAGTCTTCATCTCAGTAAAAGTTCTCTTAAACACTGTACAACACCCAGAAAATTTATCTCTTGGTTTAAAATGTTTAAAAGAATGTTTCATATTTTGCTTTATGGCTTTTTGGCTACATTATGACCTGGAGTTCCCAAACTGTTGTTGCCAGTGTTAATGTGGAGAGGTATGTGTGCTTATTTATCTACCTTAACTACTGCACAAATGTCTTCCCAACATATCTCTCAGCTAATTGCCATCTTCAAAGCTTATTTTATTCAGTCAGTCAGAGCAGTAAAGGAAGTAAAGATAGCAGCAACGTTTGCCTCACCGATCCCAGCATGGAGGCAGCTCCAAAGAAAAGTAGCACAGTTGGAGAAACTCCACTGCCTGCAGTGTTTAGTGTTGCTGTGATAATAAAGTACTCAACATCTTGTGGTATTTGTGGTGCAGAAATGTTAAATGTTAGCAAAAACACTTTGAAAACTTGTATGAATTGGTGTTGAACATCAGCATTTGTAGGAGCTCAAACAGAGTGCAGATGTGGTGTAAGAAATTTGAAATTGCAGCTCCAACAAGAAGAGATGAGGGAATGTACTGTAACATCCACATAGCAGCACTTTGGGAAGTCACCCATGGATTAGTTTGTGGGAGATTTTTACTCTACAAACTTTAGTAATTTGCTGAATCAGGTTCAAGGTGAATCATTCAAGGTCAATTACAGGGTTTGTCCCAATAATCTCACTTAAGTGCTTCTCTGTGCAATGCATTTCCTCTAATTATAAAGTCAAAGGCTTAAGCTAGAAATTAAGCAGGACTAGTATACGTAAGAAGTATCATGATTTCCTTTGTTGTCATAGGTGATAACTATCTGTAAGTTCAAAACACTAAAATATAGTGTTTTGATTTGAACTAAGTGGCACGGTTTGATTGCACGAGATAAAGAAATGTAAATGCAAATGACATTTGTTTTAAAGAAATATGGCTGGTAGAAGAAAAATAACAGCAACATATTGTGCATACAGAAGTTCAATGCCATTTTGTTTATATAGCGTCAAATCACAATAAACAGTCGCCTGAAGGTACTGCATATTGTAAGGTAAAGACCCTACAATAGTTACAGAGAAAACCCAACAGTCAAAATGACCTCCTATGGGCAAG
The DNA here is from genome assembly GCA_024447675.2 of Pterophyllum scalare. Classification (NCBI taxonomy): domain Eukaryota; kingdom Metazoa; phylum Chordata; class Actinopteri; order Cichliformes; family Cichlidae; genus Pterophyllum; species Pterophyllum scalare. Next base: position 25,570 of record JAMQGT020010929.1, on the reverse strand, counting down.
CACTTGGTGACAGTGGGAAGGAAAAACTCCCTTTTAACAGGAAGAAACCTCTGGCAGAACCAGGCTCAGGGAGGGGCAGCCATCTGCTGCGACGGGTTGGGAGTGAGAGGATGAAGTTATAAATATATTTAGAGTTCAGATGAAAGCAAAAGGATTTGAACATCCAAGTACTTACTTTAGTAAAGATCAAAATCTTTAATATTTAGTTTGCCATTTGTTATCTTCCACAACTATAGTTGAGTTTTTCAGCAGGAACCAGCATGAAATATATTTACATTTTGCTTCAGCTCAGTTCACCTACACTAGAGCATCAAACAAAGCTCACACTTTTTTTTTCTTTCTTTCTGTGGCCATTATAAGACTTTGATTTACTCCTTTGCCAAATATTGAACCAGGCAGCTGGCGTGCTTTGTATCGCTTTCTGGACAAGATTTTAAAAAAATGTCTTAAATATTTGCTTTATATAACTTTTTCATGTTTTAAATGCATTATAATGGTAAAAATGTGCCCTGACTGTCATGCAACTAAAAAATTCAGGCTTTTACAAAAACTCCCAGGCTGATTTGTTTGTTAAATTATTATAACCTATACATGTAGTGTAGCTAACTTACAGCTAGCTGGATTTTTTGTTTGCTAATGTTACTACTAGCAGCCAAATAACATCACCAGTTAACGGGAACCATGATTTTAGTTATATATTTGATGTTAAACAGGATTGTTTGACTTTTGCCAACAATAAGTTGTACAACAGCGCTGTAGATGGTATAAAAGATGGCCTAAGCTACTGTGACATCAGACGTTGGTTTTGGACTCCACATTTTGAAGCTTCAACATTGGCATTTTGGCTGGTACCATGTTTGTTTCTTGAAGCCGGATGTTACCTTGTGGATGAAAGAGAGGACCACTGAATTATCAGCCAACAGTCATTAATTTGGTTAGCAAGCTGTAAACATAAACTGTATGGGTGCAAACCACAGACATGCATATGGTTTAGTTAGTGCTAAGTAATTTTAGTACAGTGCTGACGCGATTCCTTTAGCGCTAGCGAAAACCTCCCCATGGACTGCAAGATATTTATCTATGTAGGAAAAACCCTGATTAAGCTAGCAGTATATACTGTAATTACATCAGCTGGCCAGTAAAACTATACAGGAGGCCAGTCTGAGCTACTGGGGACCCAGTGGAGAAAGAAAACTGTTTTCACGTGATTTTCCAAATTCAATATGATTTGAGCTCAGCATTTGGACTCCTACATTTCCCATGATGCAGCTAACAGGATTATCCTGTATTTCTAAAGTTCATGGAGAAAGAATTCTGAATTGGCATACCTAGAGACCAATAATACATTGTTCTCTTTATCAGGTAACCTTTATGGTAGTTTGCTGCTATAAAGAAATCCCCCAAAGTCATCTGGTGATAGTCTGTTACATCATCCTGAATCCACACTGCACTGTAAACAGTTAACAGGAGAAACAAGAGGCCCAATGCTTTGTTCAGACCCAGCATGTACATACACGCGCGTGTTTACTGTATCACCCTATAGGCAGACAGCAGACATCCCACGCCTTGTCCTCTGCAGAATGTTCCTTGGTGGAGCCCTGCCAACACCGTCAGCACTGGAAACTGCTCTAAGTTATTTATGGCTAGACGCACCACACACGCTTTCATTGCTGCTGCAGAGAAAACTGACGCCTCATTCATTGCATTGTGATGAACTAGGCAGTGGCCGGGTGACCCAGTTTGGCCTTGTTCAGTGTCCAGGCTTTACAGCGTAACGTTGCTAGGTTTACGAATGTAAATGAGTGCAAATCAGAGCTTTTTCAGTCGTTTTCTTCTGTGGTCACGTCTCGAGCTGAGGAGGCACAGCCTTTAGTCTGCACTTTACACCTGAGTTTATAATCAGAATAAAGTGTAACATTAGCAAAAGGCAATGCACATTCTCACATTAATCATGAAGGAATTAGGTTCTGGCTCTTAAAACCCTACTCATGCCATCAGCACCATGGTTTTCACTTGCGCTTCCAAACCACAAAGACACCTGCAGACTTCTTGCGGCTTGACTCTTCCTGACACATTGTCAGTTGTAACTGAGTAATTCTCCTGCTGCAGGTGCCACTCTGAACATGCGACCAGCTCCGTTGCCCCTGGAGGAAATGGAGTGGAGGCAAACCCCACCCCCACTCACCACTGCCCCAGGAACCTTCCGGTTGCGTCGGGGAAGCCGCTTCACTTGGAGAAAAGAGTGCCTGGCTGTGATGGAGAGGTGAGGTCCAGAGGAAATGTGGACTTTAAAAACAAAAGTGAAAAGGTGATAGATGGTAGGAATGCTTCATAACAACTATCTTATTTCCTCAAGGAATAAAAGAAAAAAGAAAAAACAAAACCCTGCAGCCAGCAATGCGACTTGTCTCATATACACTCAATGTTAGCTTGGCTGTGCTGCATACATGACAAACAGCAGTGACTCCAGCTTGTTGACATCGTCCTTGTGTAGTGAAATTAATTTAATCACTGTGACTCTTGTGCTATTTATAGCTACTTCAACGACAACCAGTACCCAGATGAGGCCAAAAGGGAGGAGATAGCAAATGCCTGCAATGCTGTTATTCAGAAACCAGGTAAACCAGCAGGTGGATCCCACTGAAAGAACCACGAGAATTTTGTTAATTCTAACGATTAATGGCTTCATTTGCGGGCTACAGGAAGGCTCCTGCACTGTGCACATATTGATGAATCTTGGATGTGAAATACATTGTGTTCTCATAACTGTGAAATCTCAGGGAGGACGAAAGGGAATTTGTCACATATTCGATACAAATATTCACTCCCAAAACATTGTTTTTGGCCATAATTCATAAGCTAATTATGACAACATTTTACACAAATATCTTAAAGGGTAAAATAAGGACATGAAGACACTTAATAACCAACAGGTTAAAGTCACCTTCACTGGGGCATCATAATGCTTTCAAAAATACTTTTCTGGCCATTATTCAAATTATAACTCACCAACTGTATTATCTACTGTTATGTTATAGATATGTCATGTAGAGCTGTGTTTTCTGTCAGAATCAGCTTTGTTATCCAAAAAACCTTATTATTTACATTGAGTCTAAAAAGACACTGGGAACTGCAACTGGTGTAGAATGACATGCGACTGAAATATGTTGACTAATATATTTGTACTTTTTTTTTCCCCAGGAAAGAAGCTGTCTGATCTGGAGAGGGTCACCTCTCTGAAAGTTTACAACTGGTTTGCCAATCGCCGCAAAGAAATCAAGAGACGTGCCAATATTGGTAATGTAGCTCTGGGGAGGGACCACAAATTTACACTGCTGTTGATATCACATCATTTATGACATTTATCTTATGGTTTTCCTACCAGCTTACCAGGCATTTCTTCCATCCTTCCTTCAGTATAACTGTCAGTCACCTGATATGTCATGACCTCTGCCAAAGGGCATCAGTAATGAAGACACCTGAAGGTTTTGAAGACATTCAGATCAAACCGTATGAACGCCATTCAGGGTAGCAAAATGTGGATATTTAATGCATTTATCAATTGTTTTAGTGTAAACTTTCAATCAGCTGTGCACTACTTTTGGTGCTTTGGTTAAACTCTGGACTAGCTAAGTGCTTGTAGCGAAATTTTGGGTTGCTTCAGTTCATTGAGGTTTGTAGGCATTGATTCATGCACAGCTCTGTTAAGGTCCCACCTCAGCATTTCCATCAGGTTGAGCTCTGGACTTTGGCCCATTGCAGCACCTTGATTCTTTTCTTTTTCAGTCATTCTGTTCTAGACTTGCTGCTGTGCTTGGGTTCATCGTATGACCCAATTTAGGCCAAGGTTTAGCTGTCACATGATGGGCAGCAGTAGTTCCTTCTCTAAGATTGTTGCTGAAGTCTTTCCTCCTTGGCATTATGTTAAAACACACTTGAACACTCCAGATCTGCACAAACTGCCAAAAGATCTGCTTTTGTAGAGATGCGCACACTTGCTGATGATCTGTTAATTTAATTTGCTTAGCAGCAGCAGGCTGCTACTTACCCTTTTAAATCGTATGGAAGCTGTAAGAGTGTACTTAGTCTTTCACACACTGCTTCTGCATTTTGGCTAAGTGTGTTAACTAAATAATGACACAGTGTAATATGTCGTGTTGTTGTTTATCTGTGGCTGTCGTTCCCTAATTTTAAGACCTGGTAAGGATCAGATCTTTTTTTTTTTTTATCAAGTCCTGATAAAACCTTAAAATTGAATGAGTGTGTTTTCTGATTATCGTGACTGTAGCTGTCCATTTAGCTATGTACCAATTATTAGAGCTATCACAACCATTTAGCTTCTATTTGTAGCAAAATATATCATTTATGCAATTAGTTTCACCAACTCTTCCACCCATTTAGCCATTCTTTTAGGTTTTTCCTTCACTTACGTTTAAACTATCCACCACTTTGGGATTAATGCTTAAAGCATGAATCCATTGATTTAAGCTATTTCAACCAGTAGCTATTACTCTCAATATTTTTTCAGCCATGCATCCATTACTTCTAACTATCCAAACTGTTTACCAATTACTAACTACTTCCACTATTAATTCATTACTTCAGGTTCTTTGTTTCTACTGTTTGTTCATCGCAGCATTTTAGCAGTTAGTTCAGATTTTTCTGCTCACTTGCTAGCTAGTTTTTATAATCTGTAAATACATACTGGTCAAGTGTTTATGTAATTTTTTTTACTTCAAGGAGACATATCATGCAAAATCCACTATTTTAGTCCTTAAATACATTTTGCTGTGTACGTTGAGTGTGTAGCAGTGCAGGAAATTTAAATGCATTCTGTCCTGGTGCTGCGTAGATATCTTTATTTTCTTTTTGGGGTCATAATTTTCAGTCTCTTCACTTTTCTCTATTCACTGTTATGTTTTCTTTCCTCTTACATCACAGTATTTGCTGTGGAACTGCTAAACAAGGACATGGACTTACCAACTTCGTGAATCTGTCATTTTTTTCTCGCAGTGATTTTGTAGTCCAAGTTCAGTTATGCTGAAATTGCAAGTAAACAAGTCAAAATGTTCGGTTGTTGGGTGTATTAACCCACACGATTCCTTACATTGCCTCCCGGCATCAGAGCCTCTTCAACGTGCTTGTTTCTCTGCCGGTAGATAATCGTATCGCTGCTTTCAAACTACAAAAATGGCTGAAGGGGGTTGAGTGGAACGCTCTGTGACCTGAGGGGGGGGGGAGACGCGAAATGTCTCATTCACATTTAAAGAGACCGCACCAAAACGAGCTGCTCTAATACGCACGTCAAAAGAGGGGTAAAAGAGGGGTCTGTGGAGCTACAATAACGAGAACTTCAGACCAAAGCATTGCAGTTCTACTTTATAAAGACCACAAGTGAATGATTTACATGCGGTAGCGCCTGTATAACAGCGCATGACCGCAAACACCTGTCTCCCGGATGGGTGTTCTGGAACGTACTTTTCGTTGTATACTTGTGTACAATGATAATAAAGTTCAATCTAATCTAATATGATAAGGAAGGATTTAAAAGCATGATATGTCCCCTTTCAAATATAATTTCTTTAAAAAATTTATTGGGGCTGCTCTACAACCTCTGCTTGTTCCCCTGATTTGGAATCACTGTTCTCAGTCATATTTTGTAATATTGTTAGTGATACATCACAAGTCTAATGAGCCATCATCTTTCTCCAAGAAGCCACAATCCTGGAGAGTCATGGGATAGACGTCCAGAGTCCGGGGGGACACTCCAACAGCGATGACATCGACGGGAACGATTTCTCAGAGCAGGTAGAGAGATTTAGGATGCGTATGTGTAAAGGTTGCAGTGAGAGAATAGTAATCAGCCACTACTTTTTTTTGTTTGTTTATCCCAACAGCAAGCATGATGATTTTTATTTTTGCCAGCTATTGACACTCAGAGGTTCATTTGTTAGTCCGCTGTGATCATCTTTTTACGTGTTGCTCATTTCAGCTTCACGATGACTTTGTTGACTTTACTAATTGGCTTCTGTCTAGTTAAAGTGGTGGTAATAATTGCATCAGGCAGCTCGCAGTGCGCCTAAATATAGAAAGCACATGAAGTTCTTTGTTGTGATTGAAACTTGAAGTACATCAGTGGACAAATGCTCCTACTCTACTTTTTTTTTTTCTTGTTACCAGTGGAAACCAATCTGGTTTGTTCTGTATTTAACACACCAGCTTACTGTTAATTGCACAACATTCAAACCTCGACCAAGAAGGTTAGATTTAAAAAAATTTTGTGATATATATTGGTTTGATCATCCTGTGAAGCACCGCTGTCAGCCAGTAACAGAAGAAGTTATTGTGCATATTTTAGTGCTTTTTGGGTTCAGCGTAACCTGCTAACTAACTTTTTTTTTGTTGTTGTTGTTGTTGAAATGCCCCCAGGCCTGTGACCTCCCCTATTTTCGACAAAAGACCTCTGAGCCGACCTTTTGGCCTTTATCGATTGGAGCCCACCTCACCCACACAGGTAGCACACACACAGCAACATGTTGCATTTTGTACATGGGGGGGTGGGGGGTGGGACCGTAAATTAATGGATATTGATAATCAAAGGCAAAGTAATGTCCAATCATGGTGAGCCCTTGTCACAGGTTTCACATCTGCTGTATACTTCCACGTATGTGTGCAAGGATAGCACAGCTCTGCAGCACTGTTGTAAACGAGGCCAAAGCAAAGTCACGTCGGACTGAGTTTAAAGAGGTCTCTCCATCTTCGTGATGCTCTGATTGCATTTCTGTAATTAGATGAATATAGTAATCACATTGCATGTCACTTAAAAGTTGATGAGATGCTTGATGTCATTGCTCACTGATTTTTCAGGCTCTTGTCATGTCAGTCTGTACGTCATGTTCTTAACATCCAAAATAACCGCTTTCTTCACATTACATCATCCCATGAAAAGATCCCTGCAGTGGATATTGTAGAGTTCATTTACTAATTCCAGCTGCAGTATTTTTAGACTAAAATGAAACGTGTAGCATAGGAAACCTAGTTTTAGGCTGTGATGAATGATGGTATTTCAGTAGTTCAGAAATATTGTCCCTGTATAGGATTGGGCTTTAGGAGAGCAGGACTCCATATTAACTGGGGTTATGCTTCTTTCAGACATGAATAGATGAACAGCTTAATTACTGTTGGTTTTCAAACATTTAAAAACTAAGCGATAAAATGAAGAATATGCTTAGACAGCTAAACTTTCTATATACAACATCAGTGGTCCAAAAAAAGCAAGCGTCTTATCATGTTAATGAGACAAAAATGCTCTCTTTAATATACAAGATAGAGTAACAGTTTTACTTGGACTTTGCAGCATGAACCTAAAGAGCTTGAAATGCTTCAGGATAGATGTGTGCGCGTGCGTGTATAAACCTAGGAGTCTCTCTGTATTGGTGCTAATTTTCCTACATTAATATATGCAGCAGAATCCTCTGGTAAATAAATAAAGTTGATGGTGATATTAATGGGGTGATCCTCTATGCACCTGTTGCTGGGATCTTTCTCTTTATGTAATTCTCTCTCTGATCGGCACGTTACTGAATGACAGAAAGATAAGATGGTGTGGAGGATCCCTGCAGTGTGACAAACCATATTTCAAGTACCAGTCGCGAATTTGAAACAAGGCCTCAGATAAATGGAACTCATGGTACTGGGTTTGTGTCCATTTGCACAGGCATTTGGCTACACAGAGTGAAGGATTGTGGGTGTGCGACCCGACAGGGGTGACACTATGGCTCAGTGGAATGCTGACTGGTTGAAAAGTGGGCTTGAAGGAGTTCACCACAAAGGGGAAAGCTCAAAAAAGCAGCATGAGCAGACGGTTTGTCTTTACTTGCACAGAAGCTCTTTGTCGGTGTACTCCACTGCAGGGGCTAAGCTGAAGAAGCAACAACAGCCCAAACATGAGAGTAGCCAGGGGTATTAGACTCTGTCTGCTGGTAACAGGACACAGCTATGCATGTAGATGATTTACAAAGCTCATTACAGGCACTGTGTGGTCCCTGTAGATGTGACTGAAAAAAACTCAATAAATCCCAGCTGTTGATGCATATGCTTCTAAATGTTTCACAAGTAAAACCCTGTTAAGACATGAGGGGTTTCTGTCCACCAAAATGATGGGGCTGACATGAAGTGTTGAGTTTGTACTGCTGTGTTTTGTCTTTGCCGTGGCAAAGCTTATAAATGTCACACCTGTCACAGTCAAAGTTATTCGTTCAATTTTGTGTACACTTATTTTGCTAATGTTGTGTTTGCTTTGCCCCCGTTTCAAATTTGTGAAACTGTGATAACATGAGTGCAGTGGGTTGCCGTAAGGATGGCTGTCCTTAAAATAAAAAAATAAATAAATAAAATGAAGTGATTGTGTGGATAATCTTCAACAATCTCATTGTTCTGTCTTAACAAATGTGTCATTTTGCCATGGCATAGTCAGTGTGATGCTGCAAAGATCCTTTGTTAGATAAATGTTACCCCTTAACTAGGGACAGGCACATGAAGCAGAAATATCACTAGATATTGACTGGAAACAGTTCGGTCATTGCTTAAAGATCCATTACTGACACCTTGTGGCAGTAGTAGCACATTACATACTACCTGGCAAATTTCAAAACAATGGAAAATATATATTTTAGCGCTACAAAAACTTGCTTAAATGTTTTACTTTTTCCTTAAATCGTTTAATGTAAAGTTTCAGTACCCTAGTTACAGGTTTTTTTTTTCTTTCCTGTCATGACCTTTGTCCTCGGTGTTCCTCCCACTGCCCCTTCCTTTCCCAGGATGACAGCGTAGCACACAGCGAGCACCAGGACCCCATCTCTCTGGCCGTGGAGATGGCTGCTGTCAACCACACTATCCTGGCCCTGTCCAGAACCGGAGGGGGGCCCAACGACATCAAGACTGAGTCCCTGGAGGACGAATGAACTGCACAGGACCTGGGATAGAGGAAGGGGACAAGAGAAGGAGGAGTATAAAAGATGGAAACCCAGGGGGGTGGGGTGCTGAAAAGAGACCAAAATAATGCTACTTAGTAAAGCTTCAGAAATTGCTCCTCAGCCAGCCCCTTACCCACTCTTCCTTCTCTCTTGGCCTCCCCCTTCCTCTCCCCTCCTCCGAATAATCTTTGTAAACAGTAATTACCCTCAACCCCACCCCACCTTACTCAATATATTGACACAGCTGGGAGAAATGGGTCACTATAGGCCCTGTGATCTCTGCGAAAATGATCCACAGAAGAAAAAGGGGCTCTCCCAGGCCTTTAACCCCTCTAAATGGTGGCTGTTGCCTGGGAGTGTGAACTCCTCCCTCCTCCCCTCAGTAGACTTTTCCTCACAGGATACCTCTTCTCTTTCCTTACCTCTTCCTTGCTCCCCTTTGACTTCCCTCTCCAGCCTGGTCGTCTGAGCCGATCCTCAGTCTATCTCACCTCAACGTCAACCTCAGAAAATAATGTGTACTGTATATATAATATATACATATTATATATATATGGTTCTTATGGTTCTCAGTCACACTCACCTCATGGTGTGCTACCTACCTACTTACCTAATCCTCAAATTCACCTCTTCATTGTGCAATTCATCAGAAGAGCAACCTCTAGTCATCATCATGGGAATGATGAAGAGATCTTCCTCTGCCTCTCTGGCCAAGAGGAAGTCTGCAAAAATGATATCAGAACTGTGCCGTCACTTTTATCCTCTATAGTTCTCATTCCTCAGCGGAATGAATGGCTTTTGGTTTACTTGCAGTAGAGCTGCTAGTTTGAATTAAAAACCCATCCAATGGTGTCCAAACTTTCTGCTAAAAAAACAAAAAGAAGTAGTACCCTTATGGTCACGCAGACAGCTGTTCCTTTTCTTTTTTGCAGTATAAGCCAGTTTTCTGACAGCAGGGATTGGGAATATGATACACTGCACAAAAAAAAAAAACATGTTCAGCACACACTGATAATCTCAAAAGTTATTAAGGTTCATATCCAACAGCAGCAGTGGTTTTACTTACATCCCTCACTTGCTCTTCCTCTGTTTTTAGACCGAATAAGCGACTGGACGGTCGATCGTTTTTTGCCTTTGTATTTAGCTCCCCTGTGATGCTGTTGTTAAGTGCTAAAGGCTAATGAGGATCATGGTAAAGTCAATGTGATAATCAAGCAAACTTTCTAAGCTATCTAATAAGAGGAATTATGCTTTGTTTTAAATGTCATCCATGCCAAAGGAAAAGATGCTGAGACGCTAATACTGATCTGAAAATGGTGTTAAAGTTAATCCAAAGTTATTTATACCAACTCCTTTGGTGTACGTAGGTTTATTTCTCATATTCAGTGAAGCCACTCAAGTCAGTGTAGGCTTGACACTACAGCAGGCCTGTGTCAGTAAAGGTAGGTATTAGCAGCCAGGCATATAATGATTAAAATACCCTTAAGCTTTTTACTACTTCTGTGACGCTGCCTCTTTATAATAGCCTCAGTAATGTGCTTTTTATAATATCAGAGATATCAAGTTAGATTAAATCCAGAGTGGAAATGGTTACAAATATCAGAAGGACATTTGAGGCATTTTTTTTTATATATAATTTTATCTTTGTAGCCTCAGAGGAAAACACAGCACCTCCAAGGGAAACCGGATCAGAGACTCTTAAAGGGGTGATAACAGAACAGATTTTTCACTGGGTTTTCTTTGCCCTGGATGGAAGCCTTTCCAAAACCATCTCTTACTGAGTATCACTGTGTTGTGAGCTGGGCTGTTTTGGTATCACAGACAGGCATTTACCTTTCAATCTGGCTAAGCTAGTTGTGTCCACAGGGGAAACAGCTCCTCTAAAGCTTGTTAATGAGTGTGAGGCATTTATTGTGGGTTTCATCTGCGGCTACACGCTGAAACTTTTCTACCGGCCCGAATGGTGAACTCAAAACTAGCACTAGGGTGAAATTTAGCTTAGTACATGCAACACTGTAATGTTTTCTTAAACGTGTTTTTGCAGTTTTTTTTATGTTTAATCCATGCAAAGTGTTATTAAGTGCACTTTTTTCCCCCCTTTGGAAAAAAACTGGCTTTCTGCTGAGCTCGGTTAATCTGCCTTCTAGCATTAGCATCATATTTGCATACTGTTGTGACAGTGTTATTTCTTTTCTTTCCAAACTCAGCAAAAACAGGGAAGTGCATTTCCCAAAAAAGTCAGACTGTTGCTCCAACCCCTGCCTCAGTGATGGTTTTGGAGAAAGGAAAGCCTATTCTACAAAGCAGGATTAAGCAGTCCACCGGAAATCTAATGTGTAGTTAGATTTGGAGGTTGGTGATGCACCAAATAACGTCTGGTTCCTGCTTGTACGATAGCTTCCAGTCCTCGGCTCTAGTCTAATAAAGCTCTATTTAATTGTACTGCTTCAGTATGTTCAAAGCTGCAATACAGTGACTCTCAACTGGGACCTGTGTTTGAAAAAGACAGAGTTGAAAGATTTAAAAAAAACAAAACAAAAACAGTATGTATTTATAATCATTTTTTTATGGTATTGTACAAAAAGGAACAACATGTTTTGAAATGAAACATGCTTTATTGTTTAATGAATCATGTTTTTTTCCATTTCTCCTCACTTTTTCTTTTTTGTTAAATTATTTAATTTTTTTTCTTTTTTTTTGGTCATGCCTTGTTTGAATGAACAGCAGTCTCCCCCCCCCATTTGTATTTGAAATAGTAAGCTATTTCATGAAAGATAAAACCCATGATGCACCTTATGAAAAATTAGTATTGACATTAACTAAGTATTGTTGTTAACTAAACTTGAAATGTAACCTTCCATTTAAAATGGGGAATTTCCAGTATAATAATATAAGGCTCGTGTGAAGGGGGGAACGTTTCATTAGACCTGCTGCACCGTATCATTATAAACTAAGCCCGTGTGTGCCAGCCTCATTGGCTAAGGACACCACAACAAGCTCCCCAATAAAATCTAACATTTTTAATGTAACTCAAACACAAGTGTGCAACTCATGCAGAATGGCTCAGAATTGGTACATTTACACGGTGTGTATGGATTTAGGTTATGTGGATTTGTGGAACGTGTTCCCTATCTGGAACTGTAAACGAGCTTTAGCACTAATTAAAAAACAAAAGTCACAAAGGAATGAACTTGTATGCTTGGCTAGTTTCTGTTTCTGACAGGTTAAAAGATTCGTTCTTGAACTGTGTGTCTGATAAAACACTAATTGAAATTACCCCCCCCCCCAGGAGTTTGTATGATGTTCTTCTACAAAGAACATTGTGTGTTAGAAGTGGTTAAATCACTCTTGGTTGGAGATTATTGCCACTATGAGACACTTTTAAATGAACTGCCTTTGATGTTGTGAGATGCCATGGCCCAATTAGCAAATACAAGTTTTAATCCACTAGTATTTTTTGCATGAACATTTTAAGCTTGACAGAAAAGTTTATGGGGTGGAAGAAAGAACCCTCAGGTGCTCAAAAAGTAGTTTGTGCTTTTTTTCCAGAAGAAAACTGGAAACCGACTGAAGCGTAAAACAGGCCTCTCCCCGCCCGATGTCACGCACATTAGGTGGTAGTGCTTACTTTGAAGGGGTGTCCGCTCGTGGCTGTCAGGGTCAACATGTCTACATGTCCTTCTGTGTCCCCTAGTGAAACAACATCCACTTCATCCCAACATAGCTCAGAAAAAGAGGACTGAATGCTGTTGTATCAATCTCAAATCTCGTTATGTTCAAAGTTACTGTATTGCCCATTTCAGAATTTAGTGCCTTTTTTGGACAGTAGACTGTTCTGTAATTAAGATGTAGTATATATACATTTTTTTTGTACAGTTTCTTTGTTCATTTTTTAACTTGTGTTTATTTTAGTATGATATATAAATATATATATATATATATATAATGTACAAGAGAATAAAGCTATATCAATGACAATGTGTGTTTATGGTTTTATGAACATGGACCACAGCAGGCGAAGGAGAGCGCTGTGTCAGGAGTTCAGCTGATAGGAACGTTTGAAATTACCTGCATTGCTCTTCTGTAGCATTAGCCGGATTCTGAAGTACCACGACCACAACTTACAGACGAGGTGAAACTTTGGGGATATGTAGAGTGGGAAACCCAAAGAGGAACCTGGTATGCCTGGAATAACGATCGAGGATGATTTTTTCTGATATATTCAAATATATTTTCTGATATGTCTTTGCTCAGTAGGATCAGAATTGCCATTTATAAGTAATTTTGCAGTCCAATGAAATTATACTTGATTTTTTTTTTCTCCCAATAACATTTGCACTAATATTATGTAAAGTGAAAATCAGCCTGATCCTAGCAGGTCAGGTTGAAGGTTTAAATAGATTTCTAAGAGAAGGGAATCATGAATGAAATGTAGAAGAAGAATAAAAACACATTTTAATTGGGGGTAAAAAAAAATGCTACTGGAGCTTTATTTCTCTTAATCCCACCCCGCTTTGAAAATGTAAAGAGTAAAAAGTAAAGAGATTTTTGTTCAATATAGAGAATAAAAGTAAAAGCTGTCAGCGAAGTAAATACTCAAAGTACTGATACCTGAAAATTCTACTTGGGTACAGTAATGAGGTACTTCTACTTTGTTACCTCCTGCCTCTGGCATAAATAGACACCACACTGGTGACAGTCCAGTAAAATCTGAGGTTTTTCTAAAGTGGACGGAGGTGTGCAGCCACAGCAGAGATGAAGAAGGGACTGTGACTGCGGTCACAAACTGAGCTTCAACAGCCAAGCAGCACTGCAGGCTCCCACTCACTCTTCAGTGTGGAAACTGAGGGTTTTTTCTGTTCTTTAATACACTGGTTCAGTCTAACCATGAAAAAGCTTTGGTTAAAAAAGGAATCCAAGCTTTAATTTTCAGTTCAATTCAGTTATATTTATATAGCGCCGAATCGTAAGGTATATTTTTATTACATTTTTGTATTATACTTTGTGAACACTCTACCTGGAAAAAAAAACTTTTAATTTGTTCTCGAGTGATCATTTTGTACATTTTATTTAAGAAAAAAAATCCAGACATCAGAATGTATGGTGAAAATTGTGTTGTTACTTTTCTATTTTTTCAGAACAATATTTTAATAAAGTATTTTCTATTTACCTATAAACTTTGCCCAATTCCATCCTGGGTTTTAACTAATTAATGATCCAAAGGAGAAAAAAATCACAAAACACTTAAATGTCATGAAAATTCTTCATAATTATTAAAAAGTATATGGGGCCTGATTATTCAAGACCTTGTATGTGAGGAGAAGTATTTTAAATTCTACTCTAGATTTAACAGGGAGCCAATGAAGAGAAGCCAATATGGGAGAAATCTGCTCTCTCTTTCTAGTCCCTGTCAGTACTCTAGCTGCAGCATTTTGGATCAGCTGAAGGCTTTTCAAGGAAAGTATGTGTTACTTCCCAAACAGTGAAACTTAATATTAAATCTGCTGTAGAGGGTTACACAAACGTAAGAAAATCACACACATTGTGAATAAACTTCCAAGTGCAGATTCTAAAATTGTATTTCTACATGAAATCCATGATAAAGGACAGAAGCGTTATGATACATCCATGCATTGTGGCTTTGTCTGGGGGACAAGAGGGTACCTTGCGCCTTTGATTCAGTGAATGGCTCTTGACTGTGCTTACTCACTGAATATCAGCTCAGAGTACCCAGCCTTCTGTAGTTCCTGAATAGAGAGCTAGAAGGTGATATCTGAGGCCCGTGTCATCCCACTGAGGATCTAAACGCTCTTGGACTTCTGTGCTAATCAGAGTTATCCATAATGAACATTACGGCCAAGCATAAGGGTTTTTATTTACACTTGGCGCCAGGACACCCTGGGCTGCAGTTCAGTAGTTGATAAATGCTGTATAGGCTATCCATTTAGAAACAGGAGGAACATTTTCTTTCAGTGCAAAAGTGGATCAGCGAGCTCGCCACACACTTGGACAGCTGGCAGACCGCTTAAACTCCTCAATCTTCCATTGGTTTTGCGATTTTTGTGCTTTAAAAGTAGCTGCACAAGCTGAAATGACCTCTATTTATGTTCAGAGACATGGGGGTACTTCCTTAAGTCTGACCTGCATCAACCCTCCGCTCAGTCTCCTCCTCAGTCATGCTGGTTTCCACAATCGCAGAAGTGAATTTGGGGTTTTCATTAGTTGTCAGTTATAATCATCAAAATTAAAAGAAATAAGCATTTGAAATATATCAGTCTGTGTGTAATGAATGAATATAATATACAAGTTTCACTTTTTGAGTGGAATTACTGAAATAAATCAACTTTTTCATGATATTCTAATTTTATGGCCGGCACCTGTATATGCATATCAATGTGTTCAGGGTGGAGCTCTTATCAAAGCAGTGATGGCTGGTGGAGATGGGACAATGTGTCTTTGAGTTACAGTAGTGATGGTGAGATGAAACTTTCCATTCAAGTGGTGACCCCATGGGCCGGAGCTTAATGGCGCTTTCATTGCTCTACTGCGCCATCAAGTGGACAGTAAATTTAAAACAGGCAGAGTGATAATAATGACACTGGCTTTGGTGTGTGAAGCTTTGAACAGGATAAATGAATGAATGATGTTTGTGATGCCAATACATAAATTCTGAACTTATTAATATGGTGTCTGTCTTTTTGATACAGTGGTGAGGTCAAGAGGGAAAGTGGAAACAAACTGGGGAGAGGTTTGTGATATGAATGTGATTGTTTTACTTGGTTTGTAAATGTGCTTATGTCACTAGGGACATTTTATTTATTCATTTTTATATAAAAATAACAGCATTTCCATAGTGCTGGGCTTCAGATGGTTTTGTTTTGTTTGTTTTTTAGATGATTTCGCCTGCTTTAGAAAAATAACCTTTCACAGGGAACAGATGAAGCTGGGGCACTGAGAAAAGCATCGACAAGTTTGTACAAAGTGGGATGTACATTTTTCTTTCCTTCCCAATAATCTAGGGGGTTCTCCAATCTTCCAGTGGTTGGTTCATTGTAGCTGACGTCGCCACATGCATCATCAACACGAGCCTCAATACGCGCGTCACAAAAATCTCCCTCGATTAATCGACGCAGGCTTCGAAGCCTCGACACAGAAGGACACAGCACTAAGTTACAGCAATTTTGTGCTTCATGGTGAGACAGGGAGTGACACTTGTGAATTTTGAGCTTAATTGGATAAAGTATATGAGAATGAGAGGCAATTAAAAATTGTCATGGCGAAGGATCGAGGCTCGCCATGGTTACATATGTGCAGCAAATTTCATACTGTTCTTTTGCCCAGTGTTTTATGTTTTTATAGTTGAAGTCTGTCGCTTAATTTCTCAAGTTATGTTTCTAAGTTTGCTTACTTTTTAGGTTTTTCTGTTGTCATTTAGCTCAACAGCGCCACCTACAAAATTACACTCGTCATCGCCAACAGTTGAATGTCTTGCAGGCAGGGTTTATATTCGCAGCTGGCGATGGCCTTTAATTTTGTTTGTGACGAAAATATGAATAAAATGATAATATGTAATATGTTGATAGAGAGGTATATGGTCCCACTTTCTGTCAAATGCATGTCAAGATCTTATCAGTAATAGATAAAGATCTATAGAATAGATAAGTAATATTTAAATATATAGGTGTTTTCAAAATATGTTTTATGTAATTAATTATTGAATGAATTAAATATAATTGTATAATAATAATAATAATACATGAGGGGGATATTTCAGGGGGTGCTTGTGTGTCACTTGAGTGGATAAAGTGTTTTTTGTTAAGTTTTGTTAAGAGCACTGAGATGTAACCTTTGACCTACTTACTGAAAGTCTGCTGTGGCTGCTGATGTCTTCCTTCTAGTTGAAAATCTGGTAAAATGAAGCTTAATTTCGTTAATTTTTTTAGATGGAATTAAATATATACAAATACCGTTAAATAAAGATTTCCAATGTGGTATACATCCTGAAGTCTCAGCCATATTCGAAAATGAAAAAATAAATAAATATATATATAACTACAAAACTTTGTGTCACAAATGAAATAATGAGCTCTCTTATTATATGTTTTATATTCAATAAAAAATAAATCCCCCTGAGTGATGCACAAGCACCCTGTCTGACATAGAATCCAATATTCCCCTCAATGAAATATTATTTTTTAACTTAACAAAAAACACTTTATCCACTCAAGTGACACACAAGCACCCCCTGAAATATCCTCCTCATGTATTATTATTATTATACAATTATATTTAATTCATTCAATAATTAATTACATAAAACATATTTTGAAAACACCTATATATTTAAATATTACTTATCTATTCTATAGATCTTTATCTATTACTGATAAGATCTTGACATGCATTTGACAGAAAGTAGGACCATATACCTCTCTGTTGATAATTTGACAGCAGTTCTGATGTGCTGTGACAGCTACTGGTTTTATGCTGAGCTATTGATACAAATACAGAATCAACCTGGAATGATTTTTATTCATAGAACGAATATTTTGTAATACCTGGAGCAAATGCACTTTTATCACAGCTATGATGGCACTAGAGTGAGCTTTCTCTGAGTCAGCTAAACGCTGATCACAGTCCTAAATCAAATGTATTTTTCCTCCTGTCATTGATCTTTAAATCACTTTGTCTGCATCCTCACCTTTCTCCTGCTTCCTGCTCTGTAACCTTAACCACACTGTGCCATAAAATACAAGCTTTTTCATAGCTTTTTATTAACAGTTCTTTTTAAGTCAGGCTATCAAAGATGATGCGACTGTTACCTTAAATTTTCTGAACTTGTGTGAGAATTAAGTTATGGTTTTTCATTGTATGTCATACCCAGGGATCTGTTTGCTGTTCCACAAAGGACCATGCTGATCCCCCATGGATGCTGACTGTGACCCTTCAGACAGGAGGGGGTTTCCTCAGATACACGTGTTGTATAAGCGCTTTGAGTGCTCAGATAGAGTAGAAAAGCACTATATAAGAACTAGTCCATTTACCAGTCCATTACTAGGGAGGTGCAGGGAAAGTACATCCTGCAGTTTGGAAACTTTAAACCAGAATCTTTCCTGTGGCTTTTGGAGAATGATGTCATTTGGTACATGGACTGGTTCTTATACAGTATAACACTTTTCTACTCTACATGAGCACTCAAAGAGCCGTATAAAGCATGTCTCATTCACCCATTCACACAAGCACTTTATTCCTACATCTAAATGCTGTCTACCAGTCACGATCCAATCAACGCATTGGGAGCAACTCTGTGTTCAGTATGTACCTCCTGGGCTTCAGTATTAATGCTACAGAAGCTTTAAATGCTACATAACATTGCTAAAATGCTTTGCTATAGGTGCGAGTACATTTCTGCAAAAGCTGTGACTTGTCAAACATATTAAATTTTTTTTGGTGTCTGACAGTTGTTTGGATTATTTACATTTTTTTAATGCATTTTTATATCCTCTTTATATCTGTCGAGGCTTTGACGCATGTCTACAGTCCTTGTGTATTCTGTTTATTTTAAAGTGATGCTGCAGGTATATTAAGCAGATATCCACTTTTGGTTAAATGTGTTTTCTTAGTATTTCCATGTTTCTAACTGCTCATCAGTGGTTTAAAACTTTCTTTTTGTCAATGAATACATGTTCGTGAATTCAGTTCTTATCATCTGCCTTTCCCCCTTCACTGGTATTTTTCTCTGCACTTAGACTGTCATGATGTGCTGCGTGCAAGGAGCAGGTAGACCCCAAAAGGCAGGACTCACAGGCAGATGTAAATGATAGGTGGTTTATTGAGAAATGATGAATGAATGGCTATACAGGTCTGGACAGGAGCCAGAACTAAATACAAGAAAATGAACCAGTAAAGTGACACACAGATGTGGGATCAAAGGGACATCATGACAAGGAACAGACACAGAGTGAGCACTTAAATACACACATGCTAGGTAATCAGGGAACAGGCAACAGGTGAGGGGCAAAGCTGAACGTAATTAACCAGACGAGACAAGGGGACGCAAAACTGAACACAAAGCACCAGGAACACAGGACTATCAAAGTAAAACAGGAAACACACAGACACAGGACAGAGATGCAGGGGAGACAGGAACAAAAGGAACTAAACCAAAACTAAAAAGACAGGAAACTAAGATGGATAATCAAAACCAGAACAAACTAGGATATAACAAAACTCAGTGAAAACAAAACTAAACACAAAACGCTGGGCACATGGCCCAGGACCATGACATAGGCTGTCTACAAAAAGAGTTCAAAAGGAGATAATTGGGTGGGAAGGAAGAAACATGATTTATTGAGACACAGGAATAAATTAAGCTACTTGCAATCAGACTCCAGTGGCCCATCGTGGCAGAAGGAATCTCAGCAGTGACAGGATTTAGGACAGGACCACACACCCATTTTCTGTGTCATCAGAATAAATCTGTATTACAGCCCTAGTTTTAGTCTCTGTATTCAAACTGGGATTGTAGACGTCCCAGCGTCTGTGTTGTAACGCTGTTCAGATGTTCTTAAGTCTTGCCTGACAAATACTGCCACATTACTATAACAAAAAACTATTCAAACTTGCATAAACTAAAACTAAGTATTTTTAGAAAAATAGCTGAAAGGAAACACCCTTGTCTGGAAATTGAAACTTGTTTAAAAATTCAAATAAACTGATGACAAATAGAGGGCTTTAATATCTCTGGTATACAGTTTATTCTGCATTATGTACTTAATGAAAGTATAGTTACATATTGCAGAAAAAAATGCCTCTGGCGCCTGTCAGAGTATGTAATTAAAAAAGCAAAGCAAAGTGCATAATAAACAGTATCCACTTTAATTGAATATAAATATAGGGGTCTATCTTTTGATCTGCAATTAGACAATTAAAAAAAGCTTTTAAAAAGAGCTTTATTAATTTAAAAAAAGAAAACAAAGTTCAATACATTGGATTATTTAGCGTTTTCATACTCTGACTTGAACATTTAGACCTCTGACAGAAAAAAAAAAGAAACAATACAAAGAGATTTTTGTTTTAATTTACAATGCAAGAGAGAAAACCCCAACAATCAGACGAACCCCTGTTTAGGGAATGGGTTTGACAGTATTTCACAATCGCTAAAACACTAAACCCCATTCCCTAAATCCGATCCACAGTAGCCTAAATGAACTTCTCGAACCACGCACTTCTGGTCAAAACGTGAACACAGTTCTGGCACTTAGTTCTGGCATCTGACGCAACTCAATCACTCATTTTTCCGTAACAGGAAACACATTCTCAGTCACTAAACACACTTCACACGTATGTTTGTATGTCTAACCTTAAACACAGTCAGTCACTGAACACATTGAGGCAAAACTGTAAACACTGGCAGCAGAATGCGAACACAACTCCAACACCGCTGTCAGCTGTTACACACAACAACTCACAGAGGCAGAGGAGGAAGAGTGGTTGTGAGAGGTGGCAGACAAGGAGGAAGAGGACGAGTACGAGGACCACCGAGAAAACAAACCACGACCTCGTCCAAGGGATGACAATGAGGGAAGCAGGATAGAGGGTTCAACCCAATCTGAGCAGATTCTCTGTGGCAATAAACATTTTCTGTTGACTACATGCCCTGGCTGCTGTGTCTTAAATTATTTGATGTAGTGTGTAACAGACGGTCTCTGTCAACAGATTTATTACTTGTGTGTGACTTGACCACAGTGTTTGGTTTTGCACACAGATCACTGTTTTTTGCAGTGATTATTTGATTTTAACAGGGAAGTATTGGATTTTGGGGAACTAGCCTGAATTTTTAGATTTGTGTTTAAGGTTTTGGGAAAATGGGTGGTGGGCTCGGGAAATGTGAGTTAGCAGTTCAGAAATACTGTAATACATTTCAAACAATGCTTTGTTCTGGTCACTTCAATCCTTTTATCTACCTCAAATCTTTGGCCAATTTCGAATCACCATGTATCTATCGGACATGCATGTTTGGTTAATTGCTGCTGTTGTCATTTGTTATATTTTATTTCTTTACAAAGCAAAATAGCCTTGATATTGCCATGGATATTGCAAACTCTGTAATAATTGACTTGGTCAACCAAAAGATGGATTCTCTGCCTAAACCAAAGGACAAAGCAAAAGGAAACCCACTAAGGCAAAGGTACGCAAGTAAAGGACAAACATTAACAAGAGGAGCCTATAGAGAAGCTATAGAACTCATCTTGGAAGAGCAAATATGTTTGGCATTCAGGTCACAATTCTTGCAAAGACATGACAGGTTTAAAAAAAAATATATATATATAGCAAATTATGGTTAAATGGACTTATAGATATATAAAATGCTTTTCTACTCTATTTGAGAACTCACTACACTGAGCTACACACCCTGGTTTTGATCAGTTCTCCCTTATAGCAGGAGGGAAACCCAAGCCTGTAAAAGGACCTGATTTCTTAAAGCTGGGAACTCGTAAGAAAAAAAAAATGACACCAGATGTGTTTGGTTACAACTACACCATGCTGGTGTTTACATTTGCTTTCGCTCTAACCAGGTCACAGTCAATTCAGATGTATTGATTCTGTCAGTAGCAGGTGTCTGTGTGGCATAAATGAATCAGGAATATTTATAATGCAGTATAGCTGCAAGTAGCAGTTCTGGGGACAATAAAAAGTCTATCAAATAGAATAAATGGCACACAGAGAGCTGACTAAACACTGAGCATTTTTTCTCTGAGCTGAGGAAGGTTCAGAGGCAGTATGGACCCCCTTTCTGTTTCTGCAATAAAGGACAATAATCCTCGACATTACTGCAGGAATTCACTCACTTCTACAAGTTACATAAGATACTGAACACGTTTGCATTTACCCATTCACACCAGCACTTCTAGAGCTATCTGACATTCACACTCTAAAAGTTGCATCAGAGAGCAACTTGGGGTTCAGTATCTTGGCCAAGGATACTTTGGCATGTAGCAGCCAGGACACCAACCTTCTACCTCTGGAGCCACAGCCACCCACCATGAACTAATCAGTCACTGTAAATAATGCACCCTCACCCTACTCACATATGGCACTATGTGAGGGATTTAGAAGAAGTCCTGTGGTCATCTTTTCCTCTAATCATAGCTGCAGGAACATGTTTCACGTAGGCAGCACTGTGGGAATGACACGATGTACTGTAGGTTAATAAGAATACACTGTGCACTTTCTTCCCATGGCCTTGCCTCATTTACATACAGGTTTTTACTAAACTGACCGCAGTGTTCAGACAGCCCAGAATATCAAGCTTAGCCGCAGTCCCGGCAGATCAGCTGAGACCCTTTTTTAAAATGCACTCAGCAAATCTCATGGTGCTTTAGTCTGCACACGGTTGTTGCACATTTGCAACACCACTTTGGAAGTCACCCCTACCCCTGCTCCTCTTTTCATTGCTGTTTCTGACTTAATCACTGTCATATCACACCTGTTCTGTTCTGTGCTGGGATCGTGCTTCCCCACCTCAGAGAGGTCCAAGAACAGAGGCTGCGATCTCCTTTTGACTTCAGTGGTTCTGACTGTGGTGCACAACATCTTTAGACTGTCTGGTTTGACTGAGCCAGTGTCTTTTAAGTACTTTTTACTTTTTGTTTTTTCCACTCTACAACCTCATTACTGCGTATCAGCTGAATGTTCCATTCTTTCAGAATTCCAGTAATAAACTTTCATTGTTGTAATGACACAAACGAGTTCACCAACTGCCATAGAAGGAGATGACAAGCTGATCGGTGTAAGCAGATAGAGTGAGCAGAGGAACCAGCACTCGCTAGAATAGATGCAAAGTACTTGAAAACAGGCCTAGATGATACACATCTGCGGATGTGCAGGACCTTCAGTTGCAGTCCAGTGTGGCACCATGTAGAGGCAGCATCACATCAGCAGCAAGTCAGGAAAGAAACAAAGATCTGGACGCCTGCAACACAGGCGACAAGTGATACCTAGTGAAGGTGTTTTTAGCTTCTGTGCATATGCATGTGCATATAAAATGAGTTCAGTCACTAATGTTCCTCTGTTCTTTAGAGGAAAACCGCAGTCCTTCACCAGATGTTATCAGTCCAGAGTAAGCATTAGTTGTCTGGTGCTTTTTATGGGTGCAAATAATTAACACAGTAGTTCGTGGGTGTAACAGGTGTTACAGGAGTTTTGGCTTGGATCTTCCTCTTTATCCTGTTTCTCCACCATTACTGAAAATCATTAAGTTTTAATTGCTATTAGTGACCTAATCTCATGTGTTATTTTTGACATCTCCAACTGCCTTGAACCAGCCTGACTCTGACACATGTTAGCCTTTGCTTTGTAAAGACCGCAGTAAGTCTGGAGAGGCTGTGGAAATTGTGAAAAACGTGGTATTCAGTGCAGGTTGCTGCTGCCCAAGTTGCTTTATAAGCCGAGGCCTCATCTGCAGCAGCAGCAGCAGCAGCAGCGACAACTCCACCCCAGAAGGATTCAAACAGTGTGATCCTGCAGAACTCCAGGATCACTGAAGGGAAAACCAGAATTGTGGACATCACCTTTGTGCCTAAAACGGTGAGCCTCTTCACTGTTTACAATAAGAAGCCTTAATGTAGCATCTGCTGGCAGGGTAATCACACCAGTCACAATGTGCACAAACCAACCATGCATTAAGCCCACCAGTGCACAAAAGTTCCCTGCAGACCT
The DNA here is from genome assembly GCA_024447675.2 of Pterophyllum scalare. NCBI lineage: Eukaryota > Metazoa > Chordata > Actinopteri > Cichliformes > Cichlidae > Pterophyllum > Pterophyllum scalare. The sequence continues at coordinate 1,874 of JAMQGT020010929.1, read as the reverse complement.
GCCTGTGTAATTACATGCACGCCTCTCTGTGACTTGTCTTTTTGTCTCAGGTTTGGGGAAAGCCGCCCACAACCAGCCAGCTGATGTCAAAGATAGAGAGAGGGAATAAGCACCTGTCCCTCGAGGTGGACTTGGACGATCTCATGACGCCTTTCAGCCACGACATCCAGGGGAGGATGCTGGAGTTACCAAACACCAAAGAGTAAAGGGCAGGGAGGTTAGGCAGACAGAGACTGACATCCCGGACCCAAACCGGCCACTTGTAATAATTATGGATATTTAATCTTTTCAGTACAGCATCTTTTTCAGCATTGTTGGACATCATGCTTTGATCATTTAAATGAGACTATGCATACATGTAGCTTTCATTACATTAGGTGGGAACATGGTGATTTTTTTTTATGCCTCTGTGCCAGCGGCAGATGTGGCACAGAGGTTTTCAGGTCATTCATCTCATGTTCATGAACACAATAACTCAGGACTGCCTGAAGAATTAGTGAGGTTTTTTTTTAAGTAGACACAAGCATCCACTTGGACTCAAGGATGAACTGATTTGACATTACAGATTAAACTTTATTTTCATTTTCTCCTTTTGGGAAATTTTGTCTTGGACATGAGTGAAAAACTCACACTTCCAACTACACTTAATGTACATCATCACAGCCGAGCCATTAAACATCAGGAACACACACACATCAAGAGCACTGCACAATAACCTGTGACACACAAAATGATAAAGTAATAACATTATAGCCACAGGGTCAAAGGTCATCTTTACTGTTAAATCTCTAAATATGTTCTCTAACACCCTAACTCAGAAGGAGAAACTGTGACCATATTTCACATTTGGTCAGCTGCTGTCACTCACGTTTGGCTGCTCCATCTTACAAATATTCAGTCGATCTGCTGCACAGTTGGACTGAAGACGCCTGAGTAATCTTCACATTTTGGAAATTGCAGCTTTTTTCAGGAACATCCATGCTTGAAGCTTTTTCCACTGTCACAGCTACAACTTTGTGTTCCATGAGAATTAACCTTATTGGCCAAATGTGCCATCACAGACAGACCTTTTGTTTATTTCATTAACTACTGAAGGTATTTCCTGTCATACATATACTGCTATAATGGTGGGTGCTTTTATTAAGCATTGTCAAATTTTCAAATAATCAGTGGATCACAGAATGTGATCACAGAGGCCCCGCTTACCTGCTGTTTACACTCTTCTGTTTATGGGTGGCAGCCAATCAGGAGAAAGATGGTTTCACACAGTGGGTGAACTGACGGGCTGCACCAAGGCTGAGATAAAGAAGAGCTTATTTTCAGTTGTGAATTATGCAAAGCTACTCTAATAGAAAGATGGACCTGGAAACGAGCACAGTATGTGACTGAAATCAAAGTGTCTGGACACTGCAGGTGGTTAAAATCCTCTCAGCTCTGCAGTATCTGGAGTTGTAGTGAGAGACATGAGAACCTCTTTCTTCCTTCCTCTGTGCACATGTATTTAAAACGGGCTGTTGTATGAAGAAGGAACACATACTCACCAGTCACAGTTTGCTTGTGATGGCTCTCCTGCCTCCTTCATGCCGTGGTAATTCAGTTTTACTGCTAGGAGTCCTCCTTGCAAACCATCAAACTGCGTGGCGCTCCAGCCCCGTGTACTTCCAGATTTTTACCAGCACGTGGCGCTGTTTGGCAAGTTTTCCAAAGCAGCGGAACGGCTGTTTATTAGAAGAGAAAACTTGGAGCAAGCTCTTGTGTTTCTAGCACAGGAAGACATCAAAATGGCAGCCGTGTGTATTTACTGATCTCATATTAGCCACTCCTGGTTTCCAACTGACAATCAGCAGATTTTATATGAATGAAAAGCTGATTTT